>BMAC01000816.1:530989-555465 GCA_014905375.1 Phtheirospermum japonicum | reverse complement strand
AATTGGGCATAGTCTCTTGGTTGGTCCTCATTAATTAGATAGAGTTAATTAGTTTGAGTCTCTTGATTTATCATATTTATTTACATGAAGATGAAGAGTGTTTGTCATTCATGTTAAATACTTCAAGTCTTGGAGTCATTTGTAAGAGAGGGAAAAAGTATCAAGAATAATAATATATCAAGTTTTATTCCTCCACTTCTATATCTTGTGAGTTTAGTATTATTTTATATGTTCTCCATTTTCTAACACTGGCATCGATGCGTCCCAGGGTCAAAATCCTCCACTTATAGTATTATTCATTTATACTATGAAAACGCATCGATGCGTCCCAGGGTCAAAATCTATGAAAACGCTGACGATTAGCGACCAACTGTGGGATGAAGCACACACAGTAGGATTCTGAGGAGGAAATCCAGACACTACTAAAGAAATAGGCTATTACAACGGCAAATCTATAACGGTTGTCGAATAACCGTTGTAATAGAGCAATCCGGCAAATCCTACAACGGTTAAGTTTATAACCGATGTAAAATAGTGGATGATTTAATTGAATGCACCTAAAAACCCTAACCCACCATCCATCCTAGGAAAAAATAAAATAAGGAGAAATTGAAATACAATAAAGGAAAAAAACTTGAAAAAGTAAATTGAAGCAAAGGTCCCGTCCATTACTATTTCTGCGCCTCCTTCTCTATGTTTGATTTGGTAAATTGAGTTTTTAATTTTTAATGATATTACATCTTGTCAGGTATGTACCGTAAGGAGTTCATCTTCTGTGAAAAAGTGAAAGAGAGGTTGTGCAGTGCAGATGATTACCAGGCATTCTCAAATTCCTTAACATTACAGTACTTAAATCATTACAAGAAAGGAATTACATTCTTAAAATGACTTAACATTACAGTACTGAAATCATTACAAGAAAGGAATTGCAAAGTTTGGTATGATCTTGTGCAATCTTTTAGCACTAAGTTGATTTTATTTGTTATCTTATGGATTGTTATAATTTGTTAACTTTATAATAATTTTATGTAATTTTCTGAATTTCTAGTTGTATGATAAATCTGGGCATTTAATAGAAGAAATGAGGGAGATGAAACAGCCTTGGAGAGGAAGAAAGATAGAGAATAATTGTAATTTTTCTTGTTATGGCTTTTGGTTCTCATCCACCAACAAATACAGCACCCGGGAGGGACCATCTTGCACATGCAAGTCCCTTAATTCCCGTTTTTAATCCCAACAATAAAGCAAATAAAGATAAATGACTACAA
This sequence comes from Phtheirospermum japonicum, assembly GCA_014905375.1. Lineage (NCBI taxonomy): Eukaryota > Viridiplantae > Streptophyta > Magnoliopsida > Lamiales > Orobanchaceae > Phtheirospermum > Phtheirospermum japonicum. The sequence continues at coordinate 554,197 of BMAC01000816.1, read as the reverse complement.
TAAGACAAAAATGAGATATAATAATAAAAATAAAGTAGACTGCAATTAACTAGAGAGTGCCACGTGTCCGCCCTTTGTTGCTGGTACCCGATCCACAAGACCGACCCTAACCCGCATCCAAAACGAACCTTTTCTCCTCAAAACAAAGCAATCGAGCCCGAACCTTTTAATTTTCAAACCCTAATTTTGCCCTAGAAACCTCCGGCGATGATGAACACGACGAACTCATGACAACACCGGACCCGTTTTGAGATCCTTGTCCCAAAGGATGAACTTTGAAAATTTACGGCGTAAGTACTTCTCAACTTGGGAAGTTGAGTCCCCCGTTTCTCCATTACACCATTTGATTAAGAATTGATGTGCTTCATTTATCTTTCGTCTAACTAACCTCTGACCAATTGTTTCTTCTGGGTGTACCTCGAACTCTCCATCATCCTCGGTGGTCGGAAGCTTGAGACTTGGGTGCACCTCAGGACCAATCTTTCTCTCAGCAAGGACACGTGGAACACCAGATGGATTCTAGCCTCTTTCGGCAACTGTAACCTGTAAGCAGCTGCCCCTACCTTCTCTGTGATTTGAAATGGGCCGTAAAATTTGGCTGAAAGTTTTAAGTTTCTTCTGAGTACCACTGAGTGTTGTCTGAAGGGCTGTGATTTTAGATAAACCCAGTCTCCCACCTCAAAATGCTTTTCCCTTCTCCCCTTATCAGGAAAAAATATCATCCTTTGTTGTGTTAATTGAAGGTTATGCTTAAGTTCTTGAGTTAATTGCTATCTGTGCTGAACAAAATTTGTTGTGTCCTGGTTTTGTGTAATAATGTGTTTCTCTAGGAAGTTAGAGTGGGGGGTGCAACCATAGTGGGCCTGAAAAGGAGTAGATTTTAGGCTGGAGTGATAGTTAGTGTTGTACCAATATTCAGCAAGGGGTAGCCACTTGAGCCGGGTTCTAGGGTTCTGATGCACCATGCATATTAGGTAATTTTCCAGGCACTGATTTAGCCTCTCAGTCTATCCATCTGATTGAGGATGGTAGGCTGAGGTGAAGTCTAGGTGAGTGTCTATTGCCTTACATAGCTCCTTCCAAAACACACAGGTAAACACCTTGTCTCTTTCAGTGAAAATGTGGAGTGGTTGCCCATGCAATTGTATATTGAGTCCACAACTAGGTTGGCCACAGAGCTGGCTTTAAAAGGGTGAGATAAGGCCAAGAAATGGCCATATTTGGTGAATCTGTCAACTACCACCAAAATCACATCCTTCCCTGCAGATTTAGGAAGCCCTTCTATGATATCCATAGATATGTGAGTCCAAGCTTGGTGACGGATGGGTAGTGGTTGGAGTAACCCAGGGTAGGCCCCATTCTCAGACTTGCTCCTAGCACACACATCATATTGTTTGACCCATGCTTCAACCTCCTTCTTCAAGAGTGTCCAGTAAAAAACCTTCTCAACCCTCTTATATGTCTCTAGTATTCTAGAGGGCCCACCATAGGCTGAATTATGCATCTCCATCAAAATAGTACTCCTGAGCTCAGAGTCATTTCCCACTCCAATCCTCCCTTTATGCTTAATGATTCCCCCTTGTAAGTCAAAGTCAGGATATGTCAGTGGGTCTAGGGACTTGGCAGCTAGAATCTTGGTGAAAAATGGGTCTTTCTCATAGCTGTCAATCACCTGTTGTACCCAGGTTGGGGTGACAGTGGTACACTACTGCAGAAACAGGATACGAAGGCGGCTTATTAACGGCGGTTCTGGAAAAACCGCCGTAAAAATATAGTTTTAATGGCAGTTTTAAAACCGCCGTTAAATCTATATTTTTTACGGCGGTTTTTAGAAAACCCACGTTAAATCCATAATTTGACGGCGGTACTTTTAAAACCGACGTTACTTACTTAATTTAACGTCGGTTCTTAAGAAACCGTCGTGAATTATCAGGTATTCACGGCGGTTTTTGGATAACAGCCGTGAAATGTATTTTAAAAATATTAGTTAATTAAAACATATATATTTTACAAAATCGGGGTGAAATAACTCTTAACCAGGCAGTCCTTTTTCATTCACTCCTAAACCCTTCACACACTCCCCGCCGCGAAGATGCAGATCTATGAAACTGCAACAACATCAGCTAGTGAGACCCGCCATAAATCCGGCGATTGCCGACCTTTGAAACTGCAAAAATATCCAAAGGATACACCACCACCGTCCAACTGCATCCCTGCAAGCAACGGATCCTCCGTTCGTCAATGCCCAAACCCACCGAGAGCAACCTACTTGTGAATTCCTTGACCGGCCACCGCCTCTGAGAATGAGGATTTGAGTCCGAGTAGCTTGTACTGGCCACCGTGTTTCACCGGCGGTAACGGAGGCCCATGATTTAGTCACGGTGGCAACTAGCGTGACCTGACTCGGACAAGATCTGCTATCGATGATTCGCCATCCGTCCATTTTCGCCGCAGCAGCAGGATAACCACGGAGCTCAGCATCGAAAGAGCAACGATGATACTGCACTTTCACCGACGGGCAATTGCCTGATCCACCCAGATCGACATCCCACCATCATGTGAACAGCAGCACCTACATCTTGTTCAATCTTGTTTTTATTTTATTTGTTTATCTGTCATGGCTAATGCCTCATTTCTTCTTTATTGATGAATTTCTTTGGTGTTTATTGATTCATTCATGTATGCTAAAATTTCTTGAAAATGTGTGTGAATTCTGATTTTTATTATTATTATTATTATTATTATTATTATTTATTTATTTATTTATTTTATTGCGGAATTGGATGCTTGAAATGCGGTGATTTAATTTATATTCCAAAATTATTGTTGCAGAAGCTCAAGCAGTAAAACCAGACATAGAAAGGTATTCGGGTAGGAATTTGCCAAATGTTAAGTTAGAACTCAGGGACTGGATAATGTTGGACCAGGATCATGTTCCAGCAAAGCTAGGTGAAGGTTGATTTTCCGTACCTATCTCAATTATACACTGGGTTCGATCGAAGTGCCATGTTAGTTGTAGCATCATGTTTTGCTAGTTGTCCTAGTATTTTCTTGTTTCCATTATTGAAACAGTTGGGAAGAGAAAGCGTCGGCTCAAGAAAATTAAATGGAACCCCAACTTAGGTATAATGTGACTATATAATTTAATATTTTAAATTCTAGTGAAACAACATTTTATTATTTTCGCAATACGTTACTAATTGGAATGAGTGTGAAATGATTTTTAAGTTGTTCATAACAGGAAAGGATATCTTTGACAAGCTAGAAAAGATGAGTGACGTATATTTTCACACTTCTCGAACTAACCTTTATATTCTACGCTTTATTTTTATGAGTGCACTGTCCTTATTTTTGATGTCTACCTACATCCTGTCTTTCATCATTATTATTTCCCTTTTGCGATTTTGAATTTACAGGGCAAGAAGAAGAAACTGAAAAGAAAGAAGACGAGGAGGAAGAGGACGAAAATGAAGAAGAGGATGGAGAGATCAGTGACGAGGGTGATTACGAACAGGTATACTCGATACTTGGTTTTCAAAGAATGAGTTGATTTACCTTTCTCTGTAATTTTATTTCTAGCTCTGATATTTGACCTATAAACAGGGGTGTCATCAGTTTCTTGATTTGGTTCCAAAAGAAAGAGAATGGTTTATTAAGAGTTCAGAAGATGAAAATCTTGAACTGAGTCTTGGTCCACCAGGTGGAGACTGGACCAACATGGACGATAATATCTCAATAGAAGAAGAAAAAAAATCAAAAACATGAATCTTTTCTTGATTTTGGCTATTTTCCTAACAGCCCTTTTACTGCCTTTTGAGTTTGCAGGGAAATAGGAGTTTGGACTTTGCGCATACTTTTCACATGCATCAATCAGTTTCCAAGCCTATATTTCCGAAAATGGTAATCTCTCAATTTCTGTGATTATATTGTGTTGGCTCTTTTTCACCTTTTTTAATTTATTCCTTAAGAAGTTAACCTGGGATGTTTGTAAACGTTGAAATGTCATCTACTTTTTAATTTTTAATTTTTCCTTCAGAAACTGAGACGTTATGTCCCGATTAAATCAGTTTGTATTCCTGGAATTCTCAAGTTATAATATGTTCCACTGTGCACGCATTGCATGTTTTGGAATGTTGTTAAGGTTAAAAAGAATAAATGATTTGAAATGGTTCTATAAACCTCCTGCTAAAGCTATGATGTTGCAGAAGAGAATATGCTGTATTTTTAAATACTTTTTTGATTATCTTTCGGGTTGTTGACTTCTTATTGTGTTTTGTTAGTTTTGCTAATTCGTTCCATTGTAGTGGCAAATAATATAGCAGATCATTAGAAAATGCTCGTCATTCTTTCATCTCCTTCGCAAAGAATGTTCGACGCAAATTTATCGAGAACTTAATAGCATCTTTTTTGACCAAGGTTGCTGTTTTAGGATTGGCCGTGGCCGGTTATCCGCTCGTTTGGGTTGCGGTGCTGACTGATGTTGGGACGTGCTTTTTTTTTTTTTTTTTTTTTATGTGTGTGATTAAGTATCTTTTCTTATATTACTAAAAGGTGTTTATTTTATTCTGATTGATAGTGGATCAATGGAAAATAAAAGTTTGAATGTAAGGTGGAAATCTACATTTTCGTCATCTTATTAGTTTTTTATAATTGTATTTGTATTTAATTTGTATTTTGATTTCTTTCTTTTTTAATTTTTTTTACTACTTTGTAGAAGGTATTTTCCAGAACCGCCTTAAATTGTCTGTTCTGGAAAACAGACTTTCTAAAAGGTATTTTTCAATAACCGCCTTAAAAACACTGCATTGTACGACGGTTCCAAACCCGCCGTTAAATGTCTTCCAGAACCGCCGTTAATTCTGACTTTTTAACGGCGGTTTTAAAAAACAGCCGTAAAAATTAACGGCGGTTCAAAAACCGCCGTTAAAAGCCAAAAAAAAAAACCCGTAAATGCCCTGTTCTGCAGTAGTGGTAGTAACATAGTGAATCGTGTCTTGCAATGCTTTCCTAAAGAGGGCATCTGCCACCTTGTTCTCCACCCCTTGTTTGTATTGAATTTCATAATTAAGTCCCAGTAACTTAGTTATCCACTTCTGCTGAATATGATTCATAATCCTCTGGTCCAAAAGATGCTTGAGAGCCTGCTAGTCAGTCTTAATAATGAACTTGTAACCCTGTTGGTAGTGTCTCCATTTTTTTATTGCCATCAACACTGCCATGAATTCTCTTTCATATATGGAGAGTCCTTGATTTTTCATACATAGAGTTTTGCTCATGTATGAAATAGGCCTCCCTTCTTGCATCAATACAGCTCCTAACCCACTACCACTAACATCATTTTCTAGGATGAAAGGTTTGGTGAAATCAGGTAGTGCTAACACAGGGGCTGTAACCATGGCCTGTTTTAACATCTCAAAAGCAGAGTCTGCCTCTGTTGACCAGCAAAACCCCCCTTTCTTGAGTAAACTGGTGAGTGGTTTACTCAAAACCCCATACCCCTGTATAAACCTCCTGTAATATCCTGTAAGTCCCAAGAACCCTCTGAGCTGCTTTACATTAGTAAGCTTAAGCCAATCCACCATACTTGAAATCTTAGTGGGGTCTGTGGCTACTCCCTTCTCATAAATAATGTGGCCTAAGTATTCAATTTGTTTCTGCCCAAATTGGCATTTACTCTTCTTTACATATAGGGAATGCTCTCTAAGTAAACTTAGGACTGCCCTCACATCATTGTAGTGGTCTTCTTCAGTCTTGCTGTAGATAAGAATATCAACAAAAAAGACCAGCACAGACTTCCTCAGCATAGGTTGTAAAACTTGATTCATGAGAGATTGGAAGGTAGCAGGTTCATTACACAATCCAAATGGCATTACCAAGGTCTCATACAGCCCATTGTGAGTGTTAAAAGCTGTGAGATACCTATCCTCTGGTTTCATTAAGATTTGGAAATAGCCTGATCTCAGGTCAATCTTGGAAAAGTATTTAGCCCCATGTAATTCATCCAGTAGCTCATCAATGATTGGAATAGGGTAGTCACGCTTTATGGTCAAACTGTTTAGATACCTATAGTCCACACACAATCTCCAAGTAGTATCCTTCTTCTTGACTAGGAGGACAGGTGAGGCAAAAGGGCTGTTACTATGCTGTATAACTCCTGACTCCAGCAACTCCTTCACAATCCTCTCAATCTCATTTTTTTGATTGTGTGATACCCTATATGGATACTGGTGTTTAGGGGAGCCCCCCTCCTTGAGAACAATTTGATGTTCCACCCCTATGATAGGGGGTAACCCTTTAGGTTCTTCAAACACATCCTGAAATTCTAGCAACAATTTCTGCAGCCCATCAGTATCCTGTTTAACATTAGGTTTAACTTTGACCCAGTACATCTCCTCATTTTTGCTTGGAATGTCTTGGTGAATCATTTTGTAGAGTGTAGGACCAGAGATGAAGTGGCATTCACTTGGGTTGGAGATAGCTTGAATATTTACTCTCTTCCCCATTAGGGTAACAATAAACGTCATTTTGTCATAGTCAAACTCAATAGGGGTGCAGGATTACAACCAATCACCCCCTAAGATCAAATCACTACAATCATTATTCAAGACCCTGGGTGAGAACACAAAGGGTTGTCCCTGCATTTTCCATTTAAAATCCATCACCCTACTGGAACTTACCATCCTTTGCCCATTTTCTACCTTGACCATTATTGGCTTTGCTCCTTCTAGTTTTAAACCCAGCCTCTGAGCAGTAGATTATTGGATGAAACTTAAGGTGCTACCAGTATCAACAAGGATGTGTAGTTTTTGTGCCCCCACTGAGCCAATGAGCCTCATAGTAGTGACTCCCCTTCACTAGTTATAGAGTTTAAGGCCATTTGTACCTCCACAAAACCTTCAGGTTCCAATTCCTCAATCAGTCCCTCTTGCCTAAATTGCATCTCTTCTTCCCCAGTCATGATCATGTAGGACACCCTATTCTTGCATCTATGTCCACTTATGAAAGGTTCATCACAGTTGTAGCAAAGTCCATTTTCCCTCCTAGAGGCCATTTCAGAGGCTGTGAGCAGCTTGAACTGAGTCTTGTTGACAGACTGGTATGATTTGGGAGCAATGACAGGTTCAGCCCTCTCTAGAATATAAGGTAAGTTTGGTTTAGATGTAGCTTTTATCCTCCTTGTTAAGGCATCTAGGGTGTGTAATTGTCTCTGTCCCAACTCAATTGCCTGTTGTAGGGTAGTGGGAGCAAACATGTGCATGAATGATTACATTTCTTCACTTAGGCCACTGATAAAGCTAGCAAGAAAATAATCTTCAGAATAGCCTCCTTTGTTTAACAGCAGCATGCATGCTCTTAGTTCTTCAAATCTCTCCACATAATCCACATAATACTGAGTGTGTTTTAATTTATTGAATTCTGCAATTATTTTTGACTCCTTCAACTTTTCAAATCTGCCTGAAATTATCTCTAGGAACTGGGACCATGAAACATCCAATTGTTTGATAGACAATTGTTGATACCATTATGCAGCTTTACCTTCAAAGTGCATAGAGGCCATAGTAACCTTTTGTGAATCAGGGATGTTGGGAATGAGCCTGAAATAACTCTGGCACTTTAGGATCCAAGCCCTAGGTTGAGATCCATCAAACCTGGGGAAATCCAGCCTGGGTAGAGGGCTGATGATGTTTGTGGGTGTATGATCCTGGATCATCTTAACACTGTTGAGTTGTTGCTTTGTTCCTGATCTTGGTGAAGCCCAATCTGAACCTGGGTCACCAAGGATAGAACCTTCTTCAGTAGGTTTTTGGTCCCTTGTTTAGATTAGGAAGCTGTAGTTGAATGGAGGCTAAGGTTTGAGATAGGTGATCGAACTTGCACATCATATCAGTGTTAATTCCTGTGATCTTCTCTCTTCGCAGCTTCAGTTTGAAGAATTTGATCTAACTTTTTTTGGGCTTCTTGCAGGTCCTTAAACTGGGTAATTCTGCCATATTGGAGGATCGAAGGCTCTGGGATACCAATTGTTAAGTTAATAATAATTTTATGTAATTTTCTGAATTTCTGGGAATTTGTATGATAATTTTGGGCATTTGATAAAAGAAATGAGGGAGATGAAACAGCCTTGGAGAGGAAGAAAGATAGATAATAATTGTAATTTTTCTTGTTATGGCTTTTGGTTCTCATCCACCAACAAATACAGCACCTAGGAGGGGACCATCTTGCACATGCAAGTCCCTTAATTCCTGTTTATAATCCCAACAATAAAGAAAATAAATATAAATGACTACAATAAGACAAAAATGAGATATAATAATAAAAATAAAGTAGACTGCAATTAATTAGAGAGTGCCACGTGTCCGCCCTTTGTTGCTGGTACCCGATCCACAAGACCGACCCTAACCCGCAGCCAAAACGAACCTTTTCTCCTCAAAACAAAGCAATCGAGCCCGAACCTTTTAATTTTCAAATCCTAATTTTGCCCTCGAAACCTCCGACGATGATGAACACGGCGAACTCATGACATAATTGTTGTTCTATTCATGATGATACAACTCATGATGCAATTGATTTTGCTAGAAAGTTGACAGGAAAATGAGAAATTGTAGTTTATATGTCCTAATTGCTATCTTGTTTATGTTATATAGTGATGATACAATTATTTCAATTGATTTGGCTATAAAGTTGACTGGAAGATGGAAAAAAACTTTAGTTTATCTGTTATAATTGCAATTCTATTTGTGCTCTACAGTGATGACACAATTCATGTAACTTATTTTGCTAGAATGTTCCAGAGGAAATTGTGAAAGTCTAGTTTTATCTCTTATAATTGCTATTCTATTTATGTTTTGTAGTGATGATACAATTCATGCAACATATTTTGCTTACAATTTCTACTCTAATTATAAAATTAAATATTTGTTTTTCTTTTGTAATTAGGTAAAACTTAAAGGGTAGTTTTCATAATTATCCGTAAATTTTATTTCTCTATTCTTCATGGTATTTAAAAAAAAAACTTGGATATGTTATTTGTGAATTTGCAGCCCAATTTTCACACATCTGAAGGACTTTAGTTTGGAAAACACTATCTCTAGAAGTGCTTCAGGCAGCTTTTAATGTTCCAGCTGAAGTTGAGCAACAGTTCAGCAGGGTAAAGTTCTTCAGGCAGCTTTTAATGTCCATAATTTGCAAAAGTACAATTAGATCTATTATTTAAACTTTTAGAGATGTTTGTGAACAGGAAGAGTTGTATAACCATACTCCAATATGAAGAAATAGATTTAAGTTAATGTTATGGAGATAACTTGCATGCTTATTACAGGCTATCGATCACATGCTTAATGCTATAGATAATGATATGTTTTGGTTATGTTGGTATTAAGTTTGTGGTTATCTTGCTTTTAATGAGTTTTGGTGTATTTATTTTTTAATTAGGTATTGATGATTTTAGTGTATTTGCTGGCAGGTGCTTTTATTTAGTTTTTTTATTAATTTTTTTACTACTTTCTAGAACGGTTTTACAAAAAGTCGTTCTGTAAATCACATTATCTAGAGCGGGTTTATGAAAAGTTGTTCTAGAAATAACACTACCTAGAACGGGTTTATGAAAACCCGTTCTAGATATCATACTTTCTAGAACGCCTTTTCAAAAACCGTTCTAGATATCGTACTTTCTAGAACATCTTTTCGAAACCCGTTCTAGATATCGTACTTTCTAGAACGTCTTTTCAAAACCCGTTCTAGATATCTTATTTTTTAGAACGCCTTTTCAAAACCTGTTCTAGAAAACTGCTTTCTAGAATGGATTAAAATATTTTCCTAGAAAGGGTAAAAAAGGCGTTCTAGAAAGTCTGACTTTCTAGAACAGCTCCATCTAGAACGTCTCAAATAACCGTTCTAGGTTTATTGAAACAGTGTGTGCTAGATTGTTTTTTCTGCATTAGTGATCATTGTTTATTATAGTCCTGTATCGAGTATTATAAAATTTAGTAGAAATATTAAAAAATATATGATACTTTAACTATATTTTGTGACATATTATCAAATTTTTGTGATACTTTAATTGCCTAAGTGTATAAGGCAAAAATATAAAAATATAAATTAAATAATAGAAATATGTGATACTTTAACTATATTTTGTAATACGTGATCAATCTTTCGTGATACTTTTAATTACGTAAGTGTAAAGTCATAAATGTAAGAAAATAAATAAATTGTATATATACTATATTTTGTAATGTTTTATTAAATTTTCATGATACTTAATTTAAAAAAAAAAAGATTTACTTTTACTTGAAATTGTGATACTTTAAAGTGCATTTGTGAGACTCTAAACTGGAGAAATTATGATATATTTTTTTAAACTTATAATTGCATTTGTGATACTTTTAGCTAGTTTTATAATACTTTAATATGAACAGATTTCGACGTATTTTTTAGACAACCTTTTTTTTATTATTGGTAGTTTTGTAGAGTGGAACCAGAGGAGTTGAGAGGTGATCAGTCGACGTTCCGCTCAGTGAATCGTTATAGATTGAAGGTCAAAGTTGATAAATTTGTGATCTTGATATCAAATTTACGGTGATTAGAGTATTAGATTGTAAATCCAATTCCAAATATTGGACGAGGGAGAATAGACGATTCCAACGATATAAAATTTGTGAATAAATATCGCCGATGAACTTGTGTGTACAATAATTAGTATTATGACTAACAACAACTAAAATATTATGGCTATCAATATGAGTTATATGTTGGACTTTCTCCTATGTTGGTCGTCTATAGAGCTGTCAAGATGGGTCTGGCCCGTTGGGTCAGCCCGCACCGCCAATAACAAGGTAGGGGTATGGGTTTAGAACTCAATGGCCGTTAAGAGGCGGGCCTACATGGGCTGGCCCACTCGGGCCATGGGCTTTGGCGGGGTGGGGCGGGCCGGGGTTGGGTTGGCCCATTGCATGGAGAAAATGATAGTTTGGGTGATGATGCAGTGACTCATAATTAATGTGTTTTTTTTCTTTTCTATTTTGTTAGTAATTTAAGATTGTTTTGGCTTTATGAACTTGTTAGGTTATTTTGTTATAGATTTTTTTGATGGAAACTAATTAGAATTTATTATGCAACTAATCATTATGGCTGTTGGTTTATGGATTTAAATTTTGGATGAGTAGATTAAATCTTATTTATTCTTTTTGTGTTTCCTTTATATTTTTTTGACATCTCTTAAAAAAAATATTCTGGACTTTCATGTTTAGAGAGTATAAGAGATATTTTATTCAATTCTGCATTCAAATAAGCAAAAAAAAAAAAAAAAGAAGGATTAACGGGCTAGCCCGCCCAACCCGCGGCCCAAGGCGGGGTGGGTTAGGGTTGGGGTTTTCTCGGCCCGCCATCATGTTGGGTTGGCCCGCCCCGGCCCGCCAAAATAGTGGGTTATGACGGGTTATGGGCTGGCCCGCCCCGCCAACCCATTTTGACAGCTCTAGTCGTCTATTACCTTGAACATGTTCAAACGGTTCGAACCGCCGGTTTGGTTTGGCCAAAAACCTCAAACCGCAACCGAACCGTGAAACCGGACGGTTGGTGGCGGTTTGTGAACCGCCGGTTCACGGTTCGGCCACGGTTCGTTTGGACGGTTTGAACCGGTTTGTTTTTTTCTTTTAAATTCAAATATTTTGATTTTTTCCCTATGTTTATTTTTAATTTTATTTAAAAAAATACGTGAGGTTAAGTGATAAAATATTAATAACACTTTGAATTAATTCAAAAAAAAAAAAAAATAAACTTGAACTATTTAAAATATTGTAGTTAAAATAAGAAATTTTAATTAGAATATTTGAAAATTTTGAAGTTATATATATATATATATTATATATATATATATATATGTATATAGGGTTAAGTGAGTAAATAGAACTAATCATTTGAGATTTTGAATTAATTAAAAAGAAACTGAATCATCTAAATATTTGAATTTGAAATAAAAAATTTATATTAGAATATTTGAAATCTTGAATTTAAGTGAGAAAATAGAAATAATATTTTAATAAATTCAAAAAGAATTAACAATTTTCAAATATTCAATTTTAAAATTTGAAATTGTTACTTTAAATAATTAAAATAACGTATATATTAAATTGTAACTCCCTAACCATTAAAATCAAAGTACACATAATTTTCTCGTATTACTTTAGAGAGGGTGAAAGATATAAGTTATCACAATTTTATTGAATTGTAAAAATGATTAATAGCTCCATCGTGATCGTGTGGCTATTACTTATAAGATAAAATACTTTTCTTATTGATCACCAATTCAAAATATCGAATGAGTCTGGTGTTAAAAAATGTCTTGAAAAATGAGTATTTATAAATGTATAAAAAAAATTAAAAAGAAAAAAATAAACCGGCGGTTTGAACCGTCGGTTCACGGTTTGAGAATTGCTCAAACCGTAACCGAACCGCCTTATTGGCGGTTACGGTTCTGGTTCCGATTCGAACCGTGGTCAACGGTTAACCGAACCGTTGATCTCCGGTTCGAACCGGCGATTTGACCGGTTCGTGCAAAACCGCTGGACACCTCTATCTATACCTAAAGAATGCGATTTAGCATCATCACCAACTATATGTTGCTAGTTACAAATTAAAGGAGGTGAAAATATAAGTCTACGGACGAAAATGCTATTAATGACGAAAGATGTGTAAAAAAAAAGTATTTCATAATATATTGATATTTCTATTTAATAATATATTTTTCAATAATATACATTATCATTTTTTCTTTATTTTCATTACATAATTTTTGTCAAAATATATAACAACCCGTGTATTATACGAGTTAGCTAATCAGTTAATTAGGAAAGTTGCATCTTTCAAGAAAACTAATTCAAGCAAGACCGAATAAACTATTAAGAATGGGCAATACTCTTATTAGGCCGAACTAACGTATCATTCATTAGATCAAAATTTAATATCAATACATTATAGTGCAAAAAAACCAATACATTATAGTAAAAAACCAATACATCATAGTATAAATATATCACAGTACAAAAACCAATAAATCATAGCACAGGTCATAGATTTATGAAAAATTAATACTTTACAGTAAAAAACTGATACATAACAGTAGAAAAACCAATATATTATAGTATTGGATAATATGGCCTAACGGTTCACGACCCGTTAATATGGCCAACACAAGTGTTTGTCATTAAGTAAGAGCGAATTGTGTGTAATTTCCATAATAATATGGTTCGAATTATTGTCATAATACACACACAAAAAAAATAATAATAATAATAATATGTTTGGCGAAGAATTATAAATTGTGAATTTGGTTGAAACTATATATATGGTTTCGAACTAATTGAATCGAACCAATTAGTATATATTTAGTGCTATTCTGCGACCGGCCTGGATATACTGCACCGAAAATTCAGTTTTGTTAATTTCACAATTTACTATTCAAAGATTAATTATTCCTTCTTCTACCATCAGAGAAAATAAAATATTATCGATTGTTAAAAAGTACCTAACAGTTTCTTATAATATTGCCGCTAACATACCATCCTATTATAATGTAGCATTCCGATAAGCCATTATGACTATTTTCTATGAATCCATAAGATATGTATACGTTTAAGATCATGTTGGTCTTGCAACTTTCCTAGTCGATGTTGTAATCATTTGTTAGATCCTTCTTATTTTATTTGTTTTTTCTTTTATAAAACTCGCAGTGATGGTAAAGGAAAAATATGAACTAATGAAAATAAATCAGGCTTCAATTAGTGATTAATTCAATTTAAGCACATCCTTTTTTTCTTTTCATTTGTTTTTTAAAATCTAAACCTAAACAGACTAGCAACTTCAATAACAACGAAGATGATAATAATATTTATCAATTATCATTGTGGTTATAATCCATTATTACCTAGTTAAACGTGGCGTACGATCTTCCTCTCAGTCTCCACGATTATCCGTAAAACTGACGTCACTCGCCGGGTATATGACATCACCAGGAATCAACGGCAGGGTGCCGCCATCATCATCAACGACGTCATCTTTGGTTGCGATATTAATGCAAGAGCACCGTTCTAATGACGTAAAGAAGGCAGCCATAACGCCACTCAACAACCGGGTCGCCACCCAATCAAATTTCCTGGGCACCGCCGCACAACTGGTGGTTGGTGGTGGTTTGACGGCGGAGTCAGGCCGCTCAGATTGGCGATCTCGGCAATAGCAAAACCTCATGCTTCGTGTTGGAGTGCTCTCATTTTTGACCATCTGCTCTATGAAAGTTCTGAATGAAGATTAAATTGGCCTAGAGAAAAATCGTTACATATATATATATATACGTATGTATGTATATATAATATTTATTTATTTTTTTCATCATTTGTAGGCTTCTTATCTTCTACTCGTACCGTACTCGTGAATTTACATTATTGTTGGCACGCCTTTGGTAATAACTACTGATTAATAATATCAATTGTAGGACTTAATGGTTTAAAAAAAAAGGCACAGTTTTCATCATTTTTCTTACTAATGAAGCATAATGATCATATTATGCATGCTTGTTTTTTGAGCATGTTTTTTGAACTAACGTTATTATTAAGACAACAACATTAGCCCTCCTTGCAATGCGAGTCTTGTTTTTTCTTTTTCTTTTTATTTTTAAAGGCAGGTGAGTAGGAATCGAACTCAAACACAAAGATGAGTTATTGCAAACACCCTATACCATTCATTTGAAGTTAGATTGATAATAAAACCAAAAATATTAGCTCAAAAATTTAATACTTTCGAATCATAGTTTTACTCCACAGACTGTTTATTGTTGTACGTAGAATATTTTAACTAATTTATTGAATCTCCTTAGTAACAAATTGAAACATCCACATAAAATAAATTAATTTTTCAAATCCCGAAACAAATAAAAAAAACTCTCTAAATGACACATATTTCTCAACGAATACTTTTATATTTAAAACTCAAAATATACGTAAAATTTCACTTTTTTCAACTTTTATATAATAATAATTGCGTGTCAATTTGAATTTTGGACAGCCAGCCAATATGTGACAAGACAGCATAATTATTTTATACATCCAAAAAGCTAATTAGACCATTATTGACAATTATTCTAATAATTGAAGACGATGCTGTAATAATGTAATACTAAAAAGATGTAATAATGTAATAATGAAAAAGAAATACTCTTGTTAGAACCTGTTATTGTTATGCCAAAATTCCATATTAACGCATTATAATATAAAATTAATATATTATATTAACAAATCAATATATCATAGCACATATCAAAAATTTATAAAATAATTGATACTTTTAACTACATAAATCAATACATTATATTACAAATATTAATATATTATAATATAATATTAAATTAAATTATTTAACGAGTTATAACCCATTAATTTATTCTATCACTAGTATTTGACCATTAATATTTGCTTGACTAGAATTTATGATATAAGATATGGAACCAAATAAAAGAACTCATCGCCTAGATTCGATCCAAGAACTTGAAGCGATCCCTAGTCTCGAATTCACTTAAGGAATATTGGGCCTGTTAAAGATGCTTAAAAAGTCAATTAAAAACTTGACAATTAATTTCTTCTGGACTAGCGTTTCATTTTTGTTTCTATAAATCAGATATATGTTGATATACCTATTAATTACATTGATCTCATCACAATTCAACTATTTTTTTTCAAATACAAATGAGTATACTGAGTGAGGGGGAAAGAGGAATGAAATAAAACTATTAATAATTTATTTTATTATTTTATCCTTTAAATAAAGGTTGAACTATATAATTAACAATTTTAAATTGATAGGACTTGTTTATTTCTATTATAATTTTTCCGATGCTGCGTAAATTTGATGGCTTTTTTTGAGATTCTAAATCTTTTTACATTGTTTTTATGAAAACTTGACATGTATTTAACATCAAGTAAACCAATTTCGTTTTAGCAAAACCGGGGTGTTACATGTTTAATTGTAGCAATTTAGGGGGAGTAATTTTTGGTGATTATACAAGTTTTAAACTTGGTGTTTTCGTCATTTATGTTTTGGCAAAGAAAGACAAAATGGGTAAGTTGTTGAGTCACTTATTTTTCAAATACGTGATTTAATAATTAATTTATCTATTTTGTCTTATTTAATATTTTGACTTTCTTGCCAAGACTTAATTGTTTAGTAAAGAATTGATGTTTATCATGTATATTATTTATGTAGGTCTCATGTGAGACCAGTCTCATACTATGAGACCACTTTTTATCCAAACCCAATGATACGACCCACTTTCAGTCTACCCACCCACTGACCTAATCACCCACCCGCTTTACATTATATAAAAAGAAAAGAAATATTGTCTCTCACCTTTCTCCCTCACATACCAAAGTTTGAGGAATAAATTGGTCACAGCAATGATAAAATCAGAAAAAGGGAACAAATGCCAAAACAAATCATACGCTTCATGGAAGACGGTGGAGCAGGACCAGCAGAGACATAGGGATTCGACTCCGACAGCATGGTGGTGGTGCTAGCATAGACTGGGATATGAACAGACGCAGTACACCTCGGATTGTCCCTGGGGATCGATCCTGATGGGGCGGAGTTCCAGGTATTGGCGACCAGCACGGCGTCGTCTGGTTGGAGTTTCGGATATGGAGCATAGCCAGCATGTTGGCCGGCTGCGGCGATTTTTTGATTTCGATTCGTTGGAGTTGGGTAGGGTTTTGTTGGGTGATTTAGATTTAGATTCCAGATTCATGATTAGGTGAAATATTTACGACGTGAAATCGGCAAAGCTGGTGTAACTTGTGCGCCTTTGGATGTAACGTCGTAAAGATCAACTCTAAACAATAGGTGTGATTGTTGATCTCAAGGCTAAATCTGAGATCACCAATTCTGAGATCATATTCACTTAGTTGATTAAATGTATTACAAAAGGTTAATAATGTATCAAAAAAAAAGAAGTTAAAGTATCATATATTTTTTGATACTTTTAGCTAATTTTGTAATACTTTTATTTGAGGCTTTGTTGTGATACTTTAACTATGTTTTATGATGCAAATAACATATATTAAGTATCTAAAACTTGTGATACTTTAGCTATATTTTTTTGATAATTTAACAATATTTTGCAATACTTGAACCATTTATTGTACAAAAATATATATGTGACACTTCAAGTATCTATTTTTGTTTACAAATATTAAAGTGTCATAAAAAGGTTGTTAGAAAAATTATAAAATATAGTTAAAGTATCACATATTTCTATAATCTAATCAACTACGAGTTTTACACTTAGTTGATTAAATGTATTACAAAAGGTTGATAATGTATCAAAAAACATAGCTAAAGTATCATATATTTTCTGATACTTTTAGCTAATTTTGTGATACTTTTATTGGAGTCTTTGATGTGATACTTTAGCTATATTTTATGATATTTTAATAATTCTTTGTGATAATTCACTATTGATTGAAAAATACCATAGATGTAAATAATATAATTCAAGTATCTAAAACTTGTGATACGTTAACTATATTTTGTGATACTTTAACTATATTTTCTGATACTTTAATAATATTTTGCAATACTACCATTTATTGTATAAAAATATATATGTGATACTTCAAGTATCTATTTTTATTTTACAAATATTAAAGTGTCATAAAAAGCTTGTTAAAAAATTATAAAATATAGTTAAAGTATCACATAATTCTATAATTTAATCATCTACGTGTTTTACACTTAGTTGATTAAAAGTATTACAAAAGGTTGATAACATATAAAAATATATAGTTAAAGTATCACATATTTTCTGATACTTTTAGTTAATTTTGTGATACCTTTAGTCAATTGTGTAATACTTTTAGTTAATTTTATAATGTTTAATTTTATGATACTATTAGTTAATTTTGTAATACTTTACCAATATTTTGTGATACTTAAACAACTTGAGTTAAAAATATTACTTAACTATACTTTAATTAAAAATAGGTATAAAGAACTCAAGATACTTTAACAATCTTTTGTGATACTTTAACAATCTTTTATGATCTTTTATGATACTTTAACAACGTTTGTGATACTCGAATAAATTAAGAAATTTAGCAGCAAAATTGTCGAGGCGAGAATACACCTTTCACCATTCCCACTCAAAAAATCGATATCAAACACACACAAAGATCAACAAACCAAAGACAAAAAAAGGGACTATCTTTTAAACTCATCAAAGAACTTAATTGCGATAAAAGACTCGTACATTTTATTTAATTACAAGCATATCTCTTGAAGAATCAGGAACACCTACATCAAATACATCTTCAGCTTCGGGCATCAGGTGAATGATCAAAAATTAGAATCAATAGAAAACGAGTCTGTCAATATCAAAACTTGGAACGAGACACATGGAATTCACTCACTCTCAGCCCCAAGCATGGAGAAGCCATCGAGAACCAACAAGTCCTGTTTAGTCAGAAATTCGGACCAATGACCCATGGCTGCCCTACTAAGAAGCCCCAAAGAAGATCGTGAACTCACTTTGTTGTGGCCTTAAATAAGAAATACTCTGCCATACTGTACTACCACTTCCTCGATCCCTCTCTTCCGCACTAGGCCATCGATTAGTCCAACTCAAAATAGAAACTGAGTTAGAATAGGGTCCAAAACCAATTCAAAACCAGTCAATCCAATTCTTCAAAAAATAACTATAAATCAAATCAACTAAACAAAGATTCAGCATTTCACTGTAAACCACATGTCGATAAAGAAAAAGAATCATTTAGTTAAAACCTTTCCCAAGTACATGAAGCACAATCATCAAAAATGATTATCACATCACATAGAAAATTCAATCCGAAAAAGAGTTAAAACATTTTTATTTTGTTTTTGAGGCCATCATCCCAAATTCCCAATGCATGACCAAATTAAATTCACCAATCAACCAACAAATTACTTACTAAACTGCCTGTTCATTTTCGACAACAATCGGGGGCAGTGAGACTTCAAGAGAAAAGTTGTCCATTCGATGACCTTCTTTCTTTATAACATCTCTTATTGCTGCAGCAAAATCAGTAGCATTCTTCTTTTTCACCAATATTTCCTTGTCATCTTTATATACAAATCGCAATATTCCTACACAGACACTGCAAACATTAAAATCCTCTTTAGTTTCTTCAACACTGCTACTAGCTCCATCTCCTTCATGTTCTGTTAATTCATGTAGAATCTCACGCAGAATCGGTGTAACCACGGAAGGCTGAGAACAAATCTGGTCATGAAGATTAAATAGCCTAAATATATAAATATATTGTGTACAAACATGTAGAAGTAAAAAGATATTTATTATGTAGAATATCCAAAAATAGAAGCTTAACCTAAAATTAGCAATAGAACTAGGGGTGGCAAATCGGTCGTGTCGGACTCTTATCGGGTCTGCACAATAAGGCACGACACGATAAGCATAGACACGAATACGTTACGATAAGCTTATTGGTCCTATAATCTAAGCCCGAACACGACACGATAAAAACACGAAATGCACGGTACGACACGATAGACACAATAAACAAAAATGCTAAAATTATTTAATCCGGCCCGTTAAGCACATTAGGCCCGTTAATTAATAAAATACATAATTCTCTTAATAAATATAATACATGTTTATAAAATTATCAATACAAATTGTCAAATACATTTAAAATTATAATATGACAAATGTACCAATGATAAATTAAAAATAACAAACACTAAAAATGAGTAAATGAATATAAAAAAGGGAAATTAAAATATTATCGGGCCTTATCGTGTTTATCGGGCTAGCCCGTTATCAACCCGTTTCTTAATGTGCCATATCGTGCCATCTCGATAAGGCCCAAACCCGATAAGGCTTGGCCCAAATCCTATTTTTTCATGCAGTGTTCGCGTCGGTCAGTCGTGCCATGCCTCGTATTGCCACCCCTAAATAGAACTATGTTTAGGACCATAGAAATGTTTTTCACACAATGCGAATATAGGACTTCAATTTCTAAACACTGTACAAGCAGTCAATTAACATTGAAAAATCATCTCCAAACTTGATCGATGAACTTATAATTCAAAATGATCAGTGCTTCTAGAATTTGTACAAGTTCCAAAGCTTTCGCAGATAGATTGAAGAGAAACAACTAAATCTCGTAATTTCATTTCCACCGGAGAATAAATAAACAAAAGCAGTCGAGATAGAAACTTTAATTTTGAGAAATAGAACTAACGCCGTTGGACAGCAAATCTATCAGAAGTGGTGGTGGTATGGTGCAGGCGGCGTCGCGGAGGAATTCCAGGTCATCTTTGTTGGCTTAGGCGGCGGGGTTAACGTGCGCCTCTGCAATCTCTTGTCTAGTCTGCCGACCTGTCATTAACGCCATCAAGTGTGTATTGGAACCGGTGTGCACAACACTGTGGTGTACATAAGATGGGGAGAATGAGGGCGTTCAAATTGAGATTTGATCTCCAGATTGAGAAGAGAGATTAAGCAAGATATGGTAGTTTGCAATTTCATCTCAAAATCTGAAAAGAGGGCCGAAAGTGGAGAAAAAATAAAAAAGAAAGGTGGGTCAAACATGAGGGAATTCGGACGGGTCGGTAGAGATGATGGGTAGGGTATGAAGAAAAATGGGTTAAAAATGGTCTCATAGTATGAGACCGGTCTCACACAAGTATTTTCCATATTATTTAGTCTTAGATTAGGTTGTAACTCTCTTCTATTATATATATATATATATATATATATATATATATATATATATATATATATATATATATATATATTATTTACGAGTCTAAGATTTTATATTGTTAACTTATTATGTATATTTCTTTCCTTAGAGTAGATTTTGATTTTATAGATAGTAAGTATTATTAGGACTTAAAAATTTGACGTTACTTCATAACTAATGATATTTACTTACTTTATATTGTATATATCTTTATCTTATTTCGTAGGTATCTTATTTAAGTAAGGTATGCCTATATAAATTTGAGGGGTTCTTAAAATCGGATTTCACGCTTTCAGAGAGGTTAATCAAAGAAGAATCGATTGAGAGCAAACTTTATTCTTGATGCAGTTTTTGCCTGAAAATGGATGCGAATGTGTATGCTGCTAGCATCCGACATAGCATCCCGCAGCCAGAATATTTTTTCTTCCATAAGTTTTATTGTTTTCGTTAAGATCCAATATTGTGATTGTGAATATTAGTTTTTGGAACTGTTATACTGATTTAGATCATATCTACTCTTAAGGAGTTTTGAATTTATCTTTACTTAGTAGACTACGGATTTTATAATTATTGAAATGCAAGCTTTAATTACAAAGATTTTCACCTTTTTGGCTCGACTATAAGAATAATTTATTATCATATTCAAAAGTTTATAAACGTGTCTTTTAATTTTTGTTGCTATTTACTTTATAGTCTTTACAATACACATATTTTAACTAACACTGTGACTTGAGGCCTGCAATTCATTCAAAGGTTCAATTAATTGTGAGGAGTGCCTGAAATGGAGGGGCACGATAAATTTCATATTTTAGGCAATATACTAATCCCAACACTATGCTATCAATTTCACATACTGTTGGAATCAATCAAGAATCAATCAAGACAAATTAAGGGATCAATCATACAAATAAGAATCAATCGATATCCCTTAAATTAGTTTTGTAAATTATTCTCTTTCCTTGTACAAAACTTCTTTGATCCTATATAAAGGAGTCTGTAATTATTTGTAAAAACACACAACAATGAATAAAAAATCAATTTACAATCAAATACCATGTTCTAACATGGTATCAGAGCAGATTATGATTCTAGGAACTCAGAACTAGATCATCATCGTTCCAATACCTTCTCAGCCTTTCTTTTCTGTTCCAATACCTTCTCGATTTTTTATTTCAGTTTTTTTATCAAGGCAGTAGCCTCTTCCGTCTTTTCTTTCCCTGAAAAGAAAACATAAAATCCAAAATGTCAAACGATCCACAGACAACACTCACAGCCAATACAACCAACACAAATAACACAGCACATAATGAATTAACCCTCCAGATTGCAAATCTAGTACGAAATRCCGACAATGTTACACTCGYATTTAAACTGGATGGGAACAACTACCCACTGTGGTCTCGACTCATGAGAGTAGCCATAGGAAGCAGAGGAAAACCCAGTCACATTACTGGACAACCACCACCACCAAACGCAGCAGATCTAACATATTATCAATGGGAAGAAACAGACTTGTCTGTTTTCTCATGGCTCATACAAAACATGGAAGGAAAATTAGCAACAAACTTTGCTCAACATCAAACCGCCAAGGCCGTATGGGACAGCCTGGCAATCACGTACGGGAGTGGAACAGACCCGTTCCAAATCTACGATTTGGAGGTAAAAGCCAATAAAGTCAATCAAGGACAACTTACCTTAGAGGATTACTGGAATCAATTACAAGCGATATGGCTCACCATCGACCGAATAGAGCCGAACCCTCTCGGCTGCTGCGACGAAGGAATCAATAAATACAGGAAAATCATCGCAAACCGTCGATTATACCAATTTCTTTCCGGATTAGATGCCAAGTATGATGGTATTCGGCGAGATATCCTCAAAGAGATACCGATTCCCTCAGCCGAATCGGCGTTCTCAAAGGTGAGAAGGGAGGTCGCCCGACTACAAATCTTGTAACCGGCAACCAACCCCACCGATTCGGACTCATCATCGGGAGTAGGAGCCGGATTCGAAGCTCGCAACACCGCACCACGGCCAGAGGGACACCGACAGCCAACAAGAGGACCTCAAACTCTCTCCGGAAACCCGTCATCGCGAGGAAAAGTGGACAAATTGAAGCTTCAGTGCACTCACTGTGGAATGCAAAAGCACACCAGAGAGATGTGTTTCCAACTCGTTGGATATCCCGACTGGTGGGAAGATAACCACAAGATCCCACAGGCGAAGGGAAAATCGGCGATTGGAGTGGACAACCATGAGGTAGCCGGAGCAGCGGTAGCGGTAAGCAGCCCGAAGGCAGATAGAAGGGGGCGTGCGGCGAATTATATCGAGGGAAGGACAAAAGTAGGGTTTGGACAAAAGGGGAGCAGCGCGGCGGGTTATGACAAGGGAGACGAGGGAGAGACAGGTATAGGGTTTGGTGATT
>BMAC01000816.1:461053-530234 GCA_014905375.1 Phtheirospermum japonicum | reverse complement strand
GTTATCTCAAGCTTTTATTCCCAAAACTAGTGCAAAATAAAACTTTATCTTGTGAAACTTGTGTTTTGGCTAAGAGCCACAGACAATCCTTTAAACCAAATAATACACAAGTTAACTCTATATTTTCTTTGGTACACTCTGATGTTTGGGGTCCCTCACCCATTGTGGGTGGACAAGGTTTTAAATATTTCTTGCTTTTTATTGATGATTGCACTAGGATGACATGGGTATATTTTTTAAAAAATAAATCTCAAGTGTTTTAAAAGTTCGCACACTTCTGTACAATGGTACAAAATCAATTTCAAAAAAATATCCAAACACTGAGATCCGATAATGGGGGGGAATTTATCAATAATTCCATGAAAACCTTATGCCAGCAAAAAGGTGGTGTTGCCGAAAGGAGGAATCGAATCCTTCTTGAAATGACACGTTCCATGATGATTGAGTCTCGTGTACCCACATATTTCTGGCCTGAAGCAGTTGCCACCTCTGCCTACCTACTGAATCGCCTTCCTACCAAGACACTTCAACTTAAAACCCCGCTACAAAAATTATCCACCCTCGCTAAAATATCTCTCGCCCTTACACTTCAACCTCGAGTCTTTGGCTGCTCCGTATTCGTTCATATTCCCAAACACGAACGAACCAAGCTCTCTCCTTGTGCAGTAAAGTGTGTATTTGTTGGATATGGCATTAACCAGAAAGGATATAGATGCTACAACCCCAAGAGTCGCTAAATCTTAACCTCCATACACTGTAATTTTCTTGAAATAGAGTTCTTTTATGCTAACCACCTTAGCAGTCAGGGGGAGAGTGAGAAAGGAAGTGAGATTGACCTACCAAGTTGGTTGCCAATGCCAGTTTCGGAAGTAGATCCAACAGAGAAGTTAACTTCGCCACTGAGCCAATCTCAAACACTGAAGCACAATCTACAGCTCCGTTGCCAGAACTTATGTCTCCTCTGCCAATGATATCCGAGGTAAGAGTTTCGGAACCTAACTCTATTTCTGAATCTTCTAACAATCTTTTTCCAGCGATTGAACAGGAAGAGAATACGATAGATAGTGATACTGGTCGATATGTGTTACCACCCAGGAGTAATCGAGGAATTCCTCCCGAACGATATACCCCCGAGAAAACCACGAAAAAAACTCAGTACCCTATTGGGAATTACGCCAAAGGAAATCTAACCAAAGTTGCTACAACCTACGAAGCAGCTTTGTATGAAGAAGAAATCCCACAAACAGTAGAAAGGGCCCTCAAATCCGAACACTGGAAGAACGCTATGAAAAAGGAGATGGATGCGTTAGCCCGGAACCATACATGGGATAAATGCCAGTTTCCAGAAGGAAAAAAATTGGTAGGATGCAGATGGGTGTTCACAATTAAACGAAAATCAGACGGATCTGTTGAACGATACAAAGCTCGGCTAGTTGCAAAAAGGGTACACACAAACATATGGGATAGATTATGCAGAAACCTTCTCACCGGTGGCAAAGATGAACACTGTTAGAGTTTTACTCTCTATTGCCGTCAACAAAGATTGGATACCTCATCAGTTTGACGTTACAAATGCATTTCTTCATGGGGAATTGGAAGGAGAGGTTTACATGGAAGCACCCCAGGGCCTCTCAAGTGAATTTGAAGATGGCGAGGTTTGCAGATTAAAGAAAACCTTATATGGACTTAAACAGTCCCCGAGGGCTTGGTTTGGGAGGTTTTCCACAACTATGAAGAAATATGGGTATCAACAGAGCAACTCAGATCACACCCTATTTCTGAAGAAACGAGGTAAACTGATTACTTGTTTGATTATTTATGTAGACGATATGATCATAACAGGTGACGATTCAGAAGAGATCAAGAAGTTGAAAGAGAATTTGTTTAAAGAGTTTGAGATGAAGGATCTAGGGAATTTGAAATACTTCCTCGGGATCGAAGTACTCAGATCAAAAGGGGGAATCTTCATCAACCAGAAGAAGTACACTCTAGATCTTCTAGCTGAGACAGGAATGCTAGATTGCAAACCAGCTGATACACCCATCGCTGTGAATCATGGGCTACGAATCGTGGAGGGGGAAAAACTAGCAGATCGAGGGAGATACCAGCGACTTGAAGGGAAACTGATTTATCTTTCTCATACCCGACCAGATATTGCCTACGCTGTTAGTATTGTAAGTCAGTTTATGCACCGACCTCAAACTAATCATTTGGAGGCTGCACTAAGAATTATAAGATATCTGAAAGGGACCTTTGGATATGGACTGCTGTTTAAGAAAACCGGACATCTGGAGATACAAGCCTATACAGACGCAGACTGGGCTGGAAATCCAATCGACAGAAGATCCACAGCTGGATACTTTACCTTTGTTGGAGGCAATCTCGTCTCTTGGAGAAGCAAAAAGCAAAAGGTAGTGGCCCTTTCATGTGCCGAAGCAGAGTTTAGAGAAATCAAAAGTGGTTTAACTGAGTTTCTTTGGTTAAGAAAACTATTGGTTGAATTAAATCTCCATTCATTGAAAACATGCCAAATATTTTGTGACAACAAAGCAGCCATCAGTATCTCACAAAATCCAGTGCAACATGACAGAACGAAACACGTTGAGGTGGATAGACACTTTATCAAAGAAAAGATCGAGGGTGGAATCGTGGCGCTACCATTTGTGCGATCAAAAGATCAACTCGCTGACATCTTGACCAAGGCCATAAATTCCAAAAGTTTTGCAGAAATTCTCGGCAAGTTGAGTATCGGTGATCCCGCCACTTAACTTGAGGGGGAGTGTTGGAATCAATCAAGAATCAATCAAGACAAATTAAGGGATCAATCATACAAATAAGAATCAATCGATATCCCTTAAATTAGTTTTGCAAATTATTCTCTTTCCTTGTACAAAACTTCTTTGACCCTATATAAAGGAGTCTGTAATTATTTGTAAAAACACACAACAATGAATAAAAATCAATTTACAATCAAATACCATGTTCTAACACATACATGGGGATCTTAGAAGGAAAATTATGAATGTTCAATAATTTTTATATTATCAACATGCCCTTTAAAACAAGTGAAACTGACCAAAATCATAAAAAAAGGTCATTGCAAATGGTCATTGCTATATGTTAAAATTCTTGGAATGACTTTTCACTTTTCAACCGAGTCTTTTTATTGAATACCTCTAGAGAAAAAATGATTCAAGCATGATATTGTTGTGCGAAATAAAACCCAATCAAAGCGAAACACATTCTAAAGTCAAATTAAATACATAAAATATATCCAACTTAAATATAGAATTAAACCCATAAAGTGTCTTACATATATGTACATTATGCCAAAATATAGAGTTTGAGAGTTTTGTGACCAATCTAAAAAGTTCATTCCATTTTCAGAGTAATAGTCAAAACTATTAAAATAACGATTGTACACTTTAAGTCTCCATATTGAACATCAATCATGCTCGTCGGCATCTAAGCATCAAAATCCCCCTCCTCTCACTCTTCTTCATCCTTTATCCCAAATCTTACATTAAGTCGAGCAATAATTTTTTACATTTTTTGAACTTTAATTTAAGAGATTATGAAGAATAATACATTAAATGAATGCCTCAACAAAATGTTCTAGCAGAAAACAGGTGCATGAAAGATTTTTGTTTATCTAACGACCAACACAGTTTAGCAGCAGGATCATGTAACCATCAAGCGAAAAAAAAAACTAGTATTTTTTTAAGAATACAAATTAATGTACACGCATATACACACAAAAAAAGAGATAAAGAGAAAAACAGAAAAGAAAAACACCTTCACTAAATGTAAATTATAATTAACATTAAAGAGCATCTTAAATGGAAGATAATTTTCCTAATAGATTTCAATAACTCTCCATTTTTGCCATAAAGACCAAGCAAGATTGCATTTTTTCCTTATCTACTCAATGAAAAGGTAAAAAAGGACCCTAATATGCAGAAACCCATTGTCAACCAAATTTCAAGAATCCCACTAATATTCCCTTTCATGGCCTAAGAAAGATTACATATTCAACAAAATTAAAGCAAAAAGCAGGAGTCTTTTGACCTAAACTCAAAAAACTCTAAATTTAGATCCACTTCAGAAACTCATAACAATAAACAATCAGTAAATCCAGTAATCTCACCCCAATCAGCAATAAGTACGAATTACACACACATACGTGTATATATATATATATATATATATATATATATATATCCACAATACTAAGAACTTGAAATCCCATCAAAGCAATCAAGAGGAGATTAAAAAAGAGTTTTCAAGAGACAGAATTTAAACGAGTTTGCAAAACCTTACTATCACAATTATTTACTTCAACATAAATCTCAAAATTACAAACATTGACATAAATACAAACCAACTTTCATGTCTATACTTCTAACTAAAATTTAGAAGGTACTAGGGCAGACATATATGAAGGATTAAAACAAAAGGAAAACTAAAAACCAAGAAAAATAATAATAACTTACTTGCTCCATTAGTTTGTCAACTTCTAGGACAGAATCTTCAGAAGTTTTGCCCAAACCATGCAAGGAAGTGTATTCAGGAATGCCATTAATGGCAAAGGATCAAGACCACTTGAGGATCCGTCCAACACCTGGTTCATGGTCTCATCGAGCACTAAGAACTTCCCTCATGGTGGATCTCTCATCTAAACTTTCATCAGGTGATGCACTAATAAATGCTTTTATTGCATCAAGGTCGAACCTGTATAAAGATATATTATGAAAACTTGTAAAATATAAAACTAGAGAAACAAGAAAGAAAATAAACATGCATAACTTACATAATCAAATTCAACCTCATTATTATCCCAACTCCCACCCTCTCAAGTGTACATATTCACTAGTGCAGAAAATATATTCTAAAACAGTCAATCTAGAACGCCTCAGAAAAAGACGATATGGAATATAAGCCGGTGGCATTTTCGAAATAAAAGCGTCATATACCACAACGTCTTAAAAAAAGGCGTTCTGGTATATCGATATACCATATCGTCTTTAAAAAGGCGTTCTGGTAAATCCGATATCTAGAACGTCTTTATAAAAGGGCGATTTGGTATATTCGATATACCAGATCGCCCTTTCTTATGTAACGTTGTGGTATATTCGATATACCAGATCGCCCTTTTTTAAATATCTAGAACGTCTTAAAAAGACGATCTGGTATATATTATTATTTATTAACATTTTTCTTACCTTTTCTGGAACCCTAAAATAGAAATCGCCGCTCCTCTCCTTTCCTCTCCGCTTCGGTCCTCTCCTCTCCCCTACAGCTCCGATTTAACCACCGCCATTTCCAAACCACCGACGGCCATCATCTTGCAATCGCAACCACCGACGGTCATGACCCACCCGAGACCGCCGAGCTCTAGCCTCCAGAGGATCCGTCCGCCGCCGCTAGCTCAGATTGGAAACCACCCGACTCAAATAACCCAGATCCTCCCTACATGCGGTTCCTCCAGAACCCCGCCTCTTCCCTCGCATAGTGGAACGACGTCGCGCCGATTGGTGGCCCTCCGCACAACAAGTTCGGTCAATGGCCGCCGCCGCCCTTCTCGCCGATGCAGCCGACGGAGTCTCCGTGCTCATTATATTTGCGGTTCCTCTAGAACCCCTCCGGCTCTTCATCTGCTCCTCTACAGCCGCCGACGCAGCAGCCTCCCGCATCTTCGGCTCCTTTCCCGGTGATGCCTCTGTCACCGCTTCCATGTTGGTGCATCCCATCGCCGAGGTCACCTTACGGAATGATGGCTCGCGACTTTCCTTTTTCGCCAATGGCTCAATTAGGGTTTCCACAGCAGCTACCACCATTGTCGCCGACGACACCCCCTGTTCCAAGCCCAAGGTGTAAGGGCATTTGAGGGATTTCACAAACAAAGCATCAAAAAGGTGAGTTCGTGTTAGGGTTTTACACGATTTTGGTTTTTGGAAATACACCTTTTCTTGGCATTTTTTGTAATTTTCATCTCGTATTTGAAATTTGGGTCGATCTAGTCTTGCTTTAGCCTCCGATGAATATTTCAAGTGACAATAGAAGAGCTTGCCCAACCCATGAGTAAATATTTCATAGTAGCCTCATTAGATCGTGAATCATGAATAAAATTAACTAACAAATTAGTGTGTGAATCTGACTGGATTTGCATTTGCTTATGATGCTCACAGTTGGGAACTGATGAAGGCTGTAAGCTTTATGTATGTGAAACCTCCTGGTTACAATGCGGAAAGTGCTAAAGCTACTAAGATTGCCGATGAGAAAAGAAAGCAGGAGCCATCTCTAGATGGGGCCTCATCATCGATGTAATAGTTTATACTTGATGCTTTTATTTTATACGTTATGGTGATTAGTGTGATATTCAGCTAAATGTCATGTTCAATTGTAGTGTAGTACTATTTTTTTTGTTTAGAAAAAAAGTGTGTCTTACTTTTGGTGTCATTTACAGAATTAATAAGTTATCTTGATGCTTTGATAGGAAAACTGAAAACATTCCACCTGTAGTGGAGAAAAAGAAACCGAGGCCGAAAGATATTTTTGGCCGTGCTTTGCTGATAGAAGAAGAATTTGAAGTCCTCAAAAATGCTCCAAGGTGTGTTTGGATACATTGAAATGTATAGATTTTGTTTATATTCAGAATGAGACCCTTTCAGAAAGCTCTGGCTTTAGTATTCTAAGAGCAACTTCAATCATACTCTTTAATTATATTTGAGTTATTTTAGCTATTTAAAAGTCCAGAAGAAAAAATAATTAGTGTGTTTTCTGGATCTCATGAATATAATTAGTGTATTTTCTGGATCTCAATAATTAGCTAACATGCAGTGTTATATTATTTGGACTCATGAATTTAATTTGACAGAAAATCAAAATTTGAAATAAAATTAAATAAAAGTTAATGGTATTGCACCCTCTTGCTAGCTATTAATAGCTAGCCGAAATAACTAAAATTATTTTTAACTAATGTTTGAACTCCATGGTTGGTGTTATTAATAGCTAAGGAGCCACTTTTAGTAGCTAACCCACTGGAGATGGTCTAAAAATATGTTAATTAGATTCTGCTTTCATATTTTTTATTAGATAAGTAAAATAATGTTATTGTTGTTGCAAGTTGGAAACTGGTGTTGCTTGTAGGGCAAAACCATTTGGAGTTGAGATTCGCAATGTGAAATGTCTTAGATGTGGGAATTTTGGCCACCAAAGTGGTGATCGCGAATGTCCTTTAAATGACGCTATAATGCCTAATGAGGAAGGTCGGATGGAACAGGACGACCCTTTGACCGCCATCTTGGCTCAAACTGATTGCAGTGAGGTAACATATCATGCTTTATCTGTATTATTTTTTGTAATTAAAACTTTAAATTTCCTTTTAATGTCCTGTTGATTGTTGTCGAACATTATATAATGCTTGAATTCTGAGACTAAGGTTCTGAAGTTTATGTAAAGTAGTTTTTGATTTTGATTGATTATCGGTGGTTGTTGGTGTGAACATGCTAGCTTAGCGTATGATTTGTATAGATGCCAAAGTAGCTTGGAAGTTTTTAGATAGAATAGAACTGTAATCGGTGTGAAGGAGTTGAGAATGAAACATATCGCTAAATCTCTGTCTGACATGAGACATTTTAAGTATTTGGATGTTGTTTAATGTGTATTAAGTCTTAAATTTGTAGTGCCTGAATTATAATGATATATGCTGTTAGGGACATATCATAATTTTCCAATATATGGTTTGTTTGCTTGAATGTTCTAAAATTAGTTTCTGAGACTGTTGTCTTGCTCTTGTGCAGATGGCTGAATATCGAATATCAATATATGGCAGAAAGATGAGTGAGTGGGACCAGCTAGCTAGTTGGATTGTAAACAATGACTTATACAGTGAGAATGTTGTGTGGCTGATTCATATATGGAATAGTGTATTTGCATCTGTTTAATATACTAGTAATTGTTGATGTTGAAATTAAATCGAGTCATATAAGGAAGGGTAGCACTTATGAACCTTTAAAATAGCCTGATCAATATGACATTCTTTATGTGTCTAAACTGAGTTATATGGACTGTCTATTTAAACATCAGATAGTTAGTTCTTTGGCGTGAGAATTTATGATGAAAATATCCAATCATAGAAGTTCCTAGATACCATGAAAGGTGGTTGTTCGGTGCCAATTGTCCAATATTTTTTTTATTGGTGACGTGTGAAATCTTTTCTCACACCTGAATGAATTTATTGTCAAACTTGTACATCCTTGGTATTTTTTTGCATAAAAAGAAATAAAGTTATTTTGGTCTTCAGCCTGAGAAATTAATATACTCTGGCTAGGTATTTTCTTACATAAGATGA
Source organism: Phtheirospermum japonicum (assembly GCA_014905375.1). Classification (NCBI taxonomy): domain Eukaryota; kingdom Viridiplantae; phylum Streptophyta; class Magnoliopsida; order Lamiales; family Orobanchaceae; genus Phtheirospermum; species Phtheirospermum japonicum. Next base: position 521,881 of record BMAC01000816.1, on the reverse strand, counting down.
AAATAGATTTATTTTTGATACTTGTGGTTCATCTTATTTATATTGTTGGAATTTTGTCATCTAGCTTCCAAGACTCTACAATGTGTACAAGGAGATGGGCATTGTGACCTCATTTCAGAACATCCTTGATAACATCTTTATGCCTTTATTTGAGGTCACCGTGGATCCAGATTCACATCCATAGTTGCATGTTTTCTGAAAGCAAGTTTCTCACTCTCCCTAGATATCTTGGCAGTTTACACCATTGTCACAAGCACACTTAATATTATTTCTAAGATGGTCTTCTGGAGTTGAAGGTTTCGCAATGCACCATGTACCCTACATGCAATTTCTTTCATAGCTTGCTTTCTTTACGCATAAATTAAGTAATCTCTCTCTCTCTCTTTTTGGCAAACCTTTGTTTAATTTAAGAAGAAGACGCCAAAAATTACCTTATCATCAGCTGCCAATCCCAGGTTACAAACTGCAGCAATATAATAGTATTCAAGAATCTTAATTAATTAGTGGTCATAAATAATTAGAACAAGGTCAAATTAATTAACTAACTAAACTAATATTAATCTATATATATTCTTAGGAATATCGTATGATTGAAAAGCTGCTATGAATTATTTATTACCTGAACTCAAGGAAAGCAGCAAGAGGAAAAAAGAATCTAATTTTGCAATTAATTTGCTAAATATGAATATGCAAGTGTTGCTAGTAATATTTTTTTAGTGATGAAGTGGGTGTGAAGATGGCTGTACTTATATAGATTTTAGTGCCAGAGATTGTGGCTGCATAGTTGTAATTCCGCGTCAATTGGATTTTATTTTTTCTTTCTTTATTATTTTATTTTTCATCAAAAGTGAAGCGAATTATCATTCTTGACTTCTTTTTTTTTTCCTCCCTATATTTTCCTTTGTACGTGATTTTGAGGTCCATAACATTCGAGTGGACTATAGAGTTCGGTGCAAGGAATTTTGAAATGTAATTGAAAGTGTCGAATTATATTTTCTTTTTACCAATAATAACATTTAGTGACAATTTTATCATTAAATTCTACTTTTATTTTAATATATTAACGATTATAAATAAATCTTCACGAAAAATATCATGTCATTATTAACAATTTATATAAAAAACTGTGGTGGCCTTGTATATAATAAAATGAATAAGATGCTAAAAAGGGAGCCAGGTTTAAACATAACCTTGAAGAAACAAATAGGTGCATGTAAATTAGTCACATGGAGTGTTTGAGAGGTGGTAAAAAGTCAACCTTAAATAAGTTGATTAGGCTACTTTAAAATATTTTGTGAGAAAATAATAATAAAGTAAATGTTAAAATTAAGGGTACTAGCTGCAATATTTTTATGAATTTGAAGGGTACTTTTGTAATATTGAAATTATTTTATTTGTTTTGTAGGGGACAGCCTCGACGGACTTGACGAAGGAGGTGGAGACGACGCCGTTGTTGTCCTGCGGGGAGAAGCCGACCTTGCCGCCCTTGAGGTAAGGTTAAGAATAGATTATGCCTTACTATAAAATTCATGAGTATTGATCAGATTATGTAATGCGAAGAACTTATTGTTGCGACTTAATTTTCCGTATGTTTCTATTATCTAAGACATGTTTGTGTAGTTTAAATTTTATATTTGAAGTATTTAAATCCATATTTTAAATTGGGTGATTCTGGTGTGGCTTTCTGGCCTCCATTGGTGATAGTTTAAGTTAATTGAGTAAAATGCCCCATTGCTTCCATCCAGTTGCATTTATATCATATTAGTTACAACCTATTGCGAAGGAAGTTTCTGGCAACTTCTTTTACTGGATCACCTGTACTTTCTGATGCTGGATTTGACCTATTGAACAAGCTTCTAACTTATGACCCTAAACAGGTAAATCTAGTAGTTCATTACATTTCTTTGAAGTAATTTATTTTTCTAGTTTCGAGTCTTTAATCATGAAGTTGCTTGATCCGTGCAGTGGATAACTGCTGAAGAGGTTCTCAACCATGAATGGTTCAGTGAAGTCCCACTTCCTAAGTCTAAGGAGTTTATGCCTACTTTTCCTGCACAGCATGCACAAGGCAGGTATACTCATTATCTTCCAATGTAGAGGCCCTAAACAATACTCATTATATTCCGAATGGTTCATTAACTTATTGTGCGTTCTCTACAAATTCTCAGATTTATTTCCGGTTTTTCATTGACCTGCAGGCACTCAACATGGAACAACCTTATTCGGACGATGACATTGATGATGTACATAGACGTGGGGCGGAGTGTTATTAGAGGTTATTGCTTGATCACAAACAAACTATTTGTGGATAAGTTGAATGGTAGTAAAATAGGTACTCGTCTTTTTGGTGAACGTGTATTTGGCGAATTATGTATTATTTGTGATTTCTACTTTAACATTTGGTGATCGTGTAATTGGTGACTTATGTTGTTCGTATTGATATATTTTGGTGTGTATGTATTATTGTGATTAATGGATGATTTTTGAATTATATGAATAATTGGTGTTTTGTGAAAAAATTTCAATTTAGGATGAATAGATTTGGAAAAAAAAAAAACAAAAAAACTGGGAAATCAAAAACTGTCAAATCTAGAACGACTTTCCCAAAGACGTTCTGGAAATGTATATTCTAGAACGACTTTTTGAAAAAAACGTTCTGAAAAATGTACATTCGAGAACGGTTACAAAAAAAGACGTTCTAGAAAATATATATTCCAGAACGTCTCTTTCTAAAAGGCATTCTGAAAAATATATATTCTAGATCGCTTTCCAAATTGACGTTTTGGAAAATGTATATTCTAGAATGCCATTTTGAAAAAGACATTCTAGAAAATGTTTATTCTAGAACTTCCTGTTTGAAATGACGTTCTAGAATATACATTTTCCAGATCGTCATATTGGGTTGTGGAATATACATTTTCTAGAACGTCTTTTTTGTAACCGATCTGGAATGTTATTTTATAAAACATATTAACCGGGAAAAACTATTTTCTAGAACGGGTAAATTGTTATTCTAGAACGTCTCAAATAACCGTTCTAGAATATTGGATATTCTAGAACGTCTTAGAAAGCTGATTTGGAAAATCTGATATTTTAGAACAACTCTAGTTAGAACGCCTGGACAGGGCGATATGGAATATCTGAAACACGGCGTTCTAGAAAACTGTTTCTGCACTAGTGATTTCTAAATAGTTCTATGAAGCTCAGAGTCGATCCCTCATCCTTATCATCATCACGTTTTTATATAAAAAATGTAAACTATAACTAATGAGATAAACAAGATAGAGTTTAAACAAACTTTAAATCAAATAAAACCCATGGACTTCATATTTTATTGTCTCATATGATGAGATAATTTAATAATAATAATAATAATAATAATAATAATAATAATAATAATAATAATAATAATAATAAGAAGAAGAAGAAGAAGAAGAAGAAGAAGAAGAAGAAGAAGAAGAAGAAGAAGAAGAAGTACCCATTCCACATTGTGCACAACCAGGCTCTTGGATCCTTGAACTCTTGATAGATCAGTTCTGTGAACACATTGGGCGATATTTAAATTAGTGAGAAACATTAAAGTGCTACACAATAGAACAAGTTCACAATGAAAACAAAAACATAAAGTGAGATAAAGATCTTAGAAAGAATTTTTTTGAAAGCCAATACACTTTTGCCATTTTTCATCAGTAAACTTCTTATATGTTCTACACGAGGAGAGATCTTCTTGCTGTTTCTAGTAATAGTTGGGGGGTGCGGTCTTGCACCCATAAAAATGTTCTGTAGTTGTCCGATATGATTTCAGTACCTTCTTGTACAAGCTATGGGTAAGGTCTCGTAGATCAAAATATTTCTGAGATTTATTACATATATGTAAGTTTTAGGAATCCAAGCACGAAATAGCATAAAAATTGTTCATAAACTATATGCCATTTACCTTCACCGTTAAGAAAAAAAGAAAGAAGGAGTTGTTAAGTAAGATGTGGTATGAGCATGTTTGAAAACATTTTTCAACTATTCTTGTGGGACTAATGCCCAATCATTATGATAAGCACTAGTGCAGAAACAGGCATTCTAGCACGGATAAAACAGGCAGTCTAGAACGGATTCTGCTGTGTTCTAGATGCAGCCGTTCTAGATTTTTTAGACATTCCACAACGGATATTTTTTATCCGTTCTAGAATGTCTGACATTCTAGAACGGATATTTTTTATCCGTTCTAGAATGTCTGACATTCTAGAACGGATATTTATACGTTCTAGTATGTTTTATGCCCGTTCTAAAAAGTTGCATTTTGGGTATGCCCCGTTCTCTATAATACATTCTAGAACGTATTTAAAAAATATGTTCTAGAAGGTCTGACCTTCTAGAACGGATAATCTAATATACGTTCTAGAATGTTGTATTTTAGAACGTATTTTCAAAATGTACCTTCTAGAAGGTCATTATTCTAGAACGTATATTAGAATATACGTTCTAGAATGTCATATTTTAGAACAGATATTCGGATTGTACGTTCTAGAAAGTCATTATTTTAGATCGGATATTCGAAATATACGTTCTAGAATGTCATATTTTAGAACGGATATTCGGATTGTACGTTCTAGATCGTCATATATTAGAACGGATATTTGAACTGTACGTTCTAGAATGTCATATTTTAGAACGGGTATTAAAATTGTACGTTCTAGATTGTCATTTTTAGAACGGATATTTGGACTGTACGTTCTAGATGTCATATTAAGAACATGTTACTATACCATTTTTATATCCGGTTTGACCTAAATTATTATAGATTCATAATCAATACATAAACAATAAAGCAAAATTAACTTATATAGCTCCATAATCAATACATAAACAATGAAGCAAAATTAACTGACAAAATCATTAATTCATCCACCAACCACAAGTTAAAATTACCCCAATCACCAAATGTAACATTAACCATTAAAAGTACACTACAAGTCGTCAAAATTACATAAATCAGTAGATGTACCATAAATATTCAACCATCACAATTTAACATCAAAAGATTTTATCACCTATATTGCTAACATTCTAATAATAGATAGTGTACTATCAATTGACCTCTAGAAAATGTAAAGAAATAACCTCCATAAAACACTTGGTGCAACGTCTACGTACATCATCAATGTCGTCTTTCGAATAAGGCTCTTCCATATTGAGTGCCTGTAGGTCAAAACGCACAATAAGATTTTAAAAAAATTGAATCGAGAATGTCAAACAAATTGGATGCATATTCCAAGTTGACATCAAACTTAAGCTTGATCGTTTCTGACGATGGATTTTAAAGCTGTGAAAATTATTGATGCTGCATTATTCACTGTGGCTTGCACATGATTTTACTATTTGTGTGCTATTTGCTTTGGTTGGTGGGAGATGGCTTTGATTCTTCTTGTTCAACTACTTGGGCTTTGTCCAAATAAATTTAGCTTTAGATAAACCTAACCAGGTTTATCCAATGTTATAAATATGAATGTGCATTATTTTGTGTATATTTATTTTTCATATGGCTGAGGAATATAGTTGTGAATATAATTTAATAACTCCATTCATAAGCATATAAATAGTTTTAAAATCAAGTTCAATAATGGTAGACAATGATGGTAAGTTAATAATTATTATTATCGTACACATACTATATTCAAAATCAAGTAGAGGCAATTTAGAGCATTTTTGGGTACACAAGCCATCCTATTTTGTATACTTGACCCAATAACACAAATGATGATAAAAAATAATAATTAATAATCATAAATACTTGTTGTTTCCTTGTTTATTTTTTATTTTTTAATTTCACAGCCCATGAATCAGAAGAAGCCATTTACTCTTTTTTCACCAGAAAAATGGCTATCAATAAATACAGGGGCAGGTATACACAATGCATCAAATACCAAATTGCAATAAATGACCCCCAATAAACTGCAAACACCAATAACTACTTTTTCACCATATTGTGGCACAAAGCAGATTGTATATGCATGCAGAAACAAAAAAAGCCATACAAATCCCAAACTTGACAGCCCATATTCTTTCTTAGCCTCTCTCTTCAAAATCAGGTCCATTTATATTTTATTTCTTCTGAAAAATCTCTCACCATATTATTTCTTCATGGCAATATCCTCAAATGATAACTTATCATACTAGAGACTGAAGCAAGAGATTTATAAAGACGACGACGATAATATATGGGAGGAGGTGATTGGGAAATCATTAATGAGGCCAAGGTTCAGAAAAGTGCACATTAAGAGGAATATGGTTTAAAACATGCATGTTAATCATCGGGTATTCACCCGAAACCTAGTACAACACAAAGAAATGTAACCATAATGAATACACTTAATAATATCCTAATTAACAAAAAAAAGTTAAATCTTTTAAATCTTATTTTATTATATGCCCTTCTCTATCATATACTCAACAAGTCTATAATTTTAATTTAATCATTAAATGTTTAAATATATTAAATACTTAAAAAAAACGAATTGGCCCGATCATAATATGAAGTACATGATACGCAGCAATGGGCAAAGAAGAGTTATCCCTTAAAAGCCTAATTATATCCAAGTAAGGTAGAACCGGTTTTACCTATTATCAAAAAAAAAAAAGAGAAAACATTATATTTCACACTAAGAATTAATTTAATTTAAAGCATAGAAAATGACGCTAACCAGAAGAATATTGTCTCCTTCAGCTTCATCCTCACGGGTTTCGATTAAGGCTTCTGTATAATTTGCTGGATTCATCTGGTAAAATCGGTAATGTTCGATATATGAGCTACTTCAAAGTCTCAAACAGATCATCGCGCGCTTATATTTCAATCTAATTCAAAAAAAAAAAAAAACTCAGTTGTATAATTTTCAAAATTGCAAGTACACCCCTGATACTGCTTCTATTTTACAAATTCTACCATCGAAAAACTTAATAATACCTCAAGGGGCTACTTGTAATTTTGAAAGATAAAACTGATTTTCTTTTGTAAGTAGACTAAACCCCAGGAGTACTTTGTAATTAACCCTTACACGGCGAATAGCTCAAACGCATGACAAAATTCTAACGCAATCAAACCATGCGACAGCATTAGCATCCAAACTACTTTATCTTCATTTCACTAATTTTATCGCATACTGTAAACATGCAATTTGTTTGAGTAGCTGGATTTTAGGACATAAATGATTCACCTTACTCACCATGATCAATTTTGACAGGTAGAGGGATATACATCCTATACGAGGATGTCAAGTCCTGCCCTTATGAAGACGTGCACGTACTTTGGTCCATACTGGTTGAGACAACGTCTCATCCACCAGCTTTGACGCCACCCAAATGACACTTTTTCTCCAAGAAACACACCAGAAACAACATCAGCAGTAAGATATCAAAGAGTCGAAACCTAAATGCATACTGTATATAAATGATAGATATTCTTACACATTGGCTTTTTTACCCTTTTTTTTTCGGACCCCACTTTTCACGTTGTGGGTTTTTAATCACTTTGCAGTGAGGTGACATACAGAATGCCATAGTAAATTATTAAATTTTGGGACCCCTAATTTTATTATGTGTTTTACGAATACTCTGTAGCAGTGATTACGAAATGGCTTGTTGTTGCGTTGTCTATTTTAAGCGGTTGACACAGCAGTTTCGATATTGCCTTCCCAACTTTAGGAGTTTTAAAGGTTTTGAATGGATGCCAAAACCTAAGTATTTCAACATCTATCTTTCATAAGATAGAACAATTACTACCCAACTATATATCCGAGGAGTCTTCAAGTGAAAGCGAAGAAAGAGAGAACGAGACGATGGCTGTTCAAGCGGAACGAACGTTGAAGGAGTTGGAAAATCCCGACCTCCCACAATAATCATTGTGCATCACTTTTCCAACGGTGAACGATGCTACATTCCAGCTACGATCCGGACTAATCCATCACCTAAATTTATTCCATGGACTCACTGGAGAGGATCCGCACTAACACTTGAAGGAATTTCATGTCATCTGCACTAGCATGAAACCCGCCGGAGTCACGGACGAACAAATCAAGTTAAGGGCATTCCCTTTTTCACTAAAAGACCTAGCCAAGGACTGGCTTTACTACTTACCCTCGGGATCCATCACTACGTTGGCGATTTTGGAGAGAACCTTTTGGCAGAGGTACTTTCCCGCATCACGAGTGGCAAATTTTCAAAAGGACATTTGCGCAACTAGGAAGACGCAAGGAGAAACGTTGCACGAGTACTGGGAACGATTCAAGAGGCTCGTCGCCAGTTGCCCTCAGAACTAAATGGGCGAGCAATTATTGATCCAGTATTTTTATGAAGGCTTGTGTCTGATCGAAATATGATTGATCCGGCTAGTGGAGGTACTATGATGGACAAGACACCGACAACAGTAAAAGAGCTAATATTAAACATGGTGGCCAACTCTCAGCAATTCGGCAGCCGTGACCCTAAATTGAGATCGGTGAATGAAGTGGGTAATGATTCACTGCAAGCCCAATTAAGTGAATTGAAGGCCATGGTGAGTGAAGGAGGAGCTCCAAAGGTTCGACCATGCGGCTTATGCGAGACAGTGGAGCATGTTACTGATGACTGCCCGCATTTTTACATCGTACTCGAGACACACGTGAACGCTTTGGGGACCGAAAATAGACAAGGGAGAAAGTACGAGCCATATCCCCAAACCTTCAACCCGAGATGGGGCGACCACCCCGATTTTAGATGGAGGGATCCTCAAGGGAATGCATTAGGAAATCAAGATCAAGGGCCTCCACAAGCTCAACCAAGGGGGCAAAATTTCCCGAATCAATACAACAACCAACAGCGGAAAGATAATACATCCACACAGGTAGAGGAAATAGTGAATCACTAATAACAACCTTTAAAGGCTTGGAGACCCAAATGAGTCAAATGGCGGAACACATAATCAAACTGAAAGCACGAGGCAGTAGCCGACTACCTCCTCAAACTGAGGTGAACCCAAAAAATATGAGCGCCGTTACGACACGAAGTGGCAAAACAGTGGACGGACCGGCCAAACCAATGCTAGAACCGGAAAATGAAGACAAAACGGAGGAAGAATATACGGAGCCGAAACATGTTGACAAGGGTAATCCTAAACCTTCTAATAATTTTAATAACCCCGTTGTTTCTCCTCCTAGGACCGAGCCACTTCCATTTTAATCAAGAATCGGGTGCCAAGCTAAAGAAGACACGGAGAAGCAAATATGAGACATTTTCAAGAAGGTGGAGATCACTATTCCACTTGCCAATGCGAACAAGCAAATCCCTCGTTACGCCAAGTTCCTCAAGGACTTATGCACCAACAAGAGAAGGTTGAAAGGAGACGAAAAATTCCTAATGGGAGCAAATGTGTCGGCTGTATTCCAAAAGAGCTTGCCACAAAAGCGGAATGACCCGGGCATGTTTTTTATTCCATGCACGATTGGAGACATGCGAGTCGAGCGGGCCATGCTGGATTTGGGTGCGTCAATAAATGTCATGCCACGCACCATTTTTGATTGTTTGAAGGTTGGACCATTAAAGAAAACTGGGGTGGTAATTCAACTTTCCTATCGAAGCACTGCTTACCTTGATGGTGTTGTTGAAGATGTTCTTGTGAAAGTGGACGAGTTAATTTTCCCAGCTGACTTCTATGTGTTGAGCATGAACGACTCCGCATCAAAGTCACCACCTATCTCGTTGGGACGACCATTTTTGAACACTGCTCAAACAAAAATCAACGTTACCCGAGGCACTCTAACAATGGAGTTTGACGGTCACATCTATCAATTTAATATTTTCGATGCTATGAAATTTCTTGACTGCGATAACTCCGGTTTTACACTTGATTGTTTTGACTCTTTAGCGCAGGAATTTCTAAAAATGCACAAACAAGATGAGCTCGAGATGGCGATCACACGAAGTTTGGGGGAGGACACGTAGCTTTTGAGTTACCCTCTAACTGAGCCGAACTGGGAGGATGAAGTGCAAGAGATGGTTTCGGCACTACAAGCTCTAGAACCTTTCACGGATCCAAATGAACGCTTTGTAAATTTTATCAAACTTCCTGAGTCACACGAGAAAGCCATACTATCCATATTCAAGGCACCAGATCTTGAACTCAAGACCTTACCGGAGAACTTAAAGTATATCTTTTTGGGGGGAAATGAAACATTGCCCGTGATCATTTCGTCACGCTTAGACAACTCCCAAGAGACATCACTACAGGAGGTTCTCAAGGATTACAAGCAAGCAATCGGGTGGACCATAGCGGACTTGCGAGGAATTAGTCCTTCCATGTGTATGCAGCGGATTCTGCTCGAAGAGAATGCTTCACCATCTAGGGAGCCCCAAAGACGATTGAATCCACCAATGATGGAGGTGGTAAAGAAGGAGATTCTGAAGCTGGTGGATGTTGGGGTGATTTTTCCAATTTCTGATAGTCGATGGTTAAGCCCGACTCAATTCGTTCCAAATAAATCGGGGTTAACGGTGGTGGAAAATCAAGAAGGCGAATTTGTTCCAACAAGGATGAAAACGGGGTGGAGAGTTTGTATTGATTATCGTAAGCTGAACGCCATGATTCGCAAGGACCATTTTCCGCTTCCGTTTCTTAATCAAATGATTGAGAGGTTGGCGGTCCATTCATACTACTGTTTTTTGGATGGTTACTCGGGATATTTCCAAATTCCTATATCACCCGAAGATCAAGAGAAGACTACCTTCACGTGCCCTTTTGGCACGTTTGCCTACCGCCGCATGCCATTTGGACTTTGCAATGCACCATCCATATTCCAACGATGTATGGTGAGTATCTTTTCGGAATATGTTGGCGATATCATAGAGGTCTTCATGGATGACTTTAGCGTTTATGGCGATTCTTTTGAGGTATGTCTTTCTAATCTCTCGTTGATTTTGAAACGTTGTGTCGAAACTAACCTTGTATTAAATTGGGAAAAATGTCATTTTATGGTGGAACAAGGAATAGTCTTAGGACACATTGTTTCGTTAAAAGGTATAGAAGTCGATAAATCTAAAATTGATACTATAGCTATATTGCATTACCCCGCCAATATGCGGGGAGTTCGTTCTTTTCTTGGCCATGTAGGATTTTATAGGAGATTCATCAAGGACTTTTCGAAGATCGCATCGCCACTTTGTAGGCTCTTGCAAAATGATGTGGAGTTTGAGATCAATGATGACTTCAAGAAAGCCTTTGACACACTAAAGGAGCGGCTGACCACTTCTCCAATTATCCAACCGCAAAGGTGGGACCTACCCTTCGAGATCATGTGCGATGCAAGCAACTATGTTGTGGGAGCTGTACTTGGGCAAAGGATTAATAAATCAACCCATTTGATCTATTATGCATCGAAGACCTTGAACCCTGCCCAAGAAAATTATACTAACACGGAGAAGGAACTTCTAGCTGTTGTATTTGCCCTTGAGAAGTTTCGTTCATACATCATTGGATCAAAGGTGGTGGTTTTCAGTGACCACGCTGCCCTGCGACATCTTCTTACAAAGAAAGAGACAAAGCCACGACTCATACGTTGGATCTTATTACTCCAAGAATTCGATTTGGAAATCAAAGACAATAAGGGAGCTGAGAATACCGTGGCCGACCACCTCAGTCGATTAGTGCATGTGGAGGATGAGCTACAACTTGATGAGAGATTTTCGAACGAAAAGCTACTTGCAATTGAGCACTTGGAACCTTGGTATGCTGACTTGGTTAATTTCCTAGCTGCTCGTGTGTTTACAACAACAATGGAAAAAGCAAGGATGGACAAGATGAAGAGTGACACAAAATACTATATATGGGACGACCCATACCTTTAGAATCATTGTGCCGATCAAGTCATTCGAAGATGTGTCCTTGACTCGGATTTCCACGCCATTCTATCATTTTTCCATTCTCATGCATGTGGGGGACACTTTGGGTCGAAGAGGACTGCGCACAGGTGTTGGATAGTGGTTTCTATTGGCCAACATTTTTTCGAGATGCGTACGAATTCTGTAAGTCATGTGATAATTGTCAACGTACGGGGAATCTTTCACGGAAAAGCCAAATGCCCAAAGAGCCCATAATGGTTTGTGAGATTTTTGATGTGTGGGGCATTGACTTTATGGGGCCCTTCCAAAAATCCTTCAAGAATATTTATATCTTGCTTGCGGTGGACTGTCTCCAAGTGGGTGGAAGCGAAAGCCACCCCAACTAATGATTCGAAGGTCGTTGCACGATTCATCAAATCTCGGATCTTTTCAATGTTCGGGATCCCTAATGCTATGATAAGAGATCGTGGCACCCACTTTTGTAACAAGACGGTGGAGGCGTTGCTCCGAAAATGTGGTGTTGTTCATAGGCTTTCTACAGCCTATCATCCACAAATGAATGGGCAAGCCGAAACGTCGAATCGAGAGATCAAGTCCATTTTGGAAAAGACCGTCAATGCAAACCATAAGGATTGGAGCATCAATCTAAAGGATGCATTGTTGGCGTATCTCACGGGGTATAAGACGCCAATTGGGATGTACCCATACCGCCTCGTTTTTGGGAAACCATGCCACTTGCCGGTAGAGCTCCAACACAAGTTGTTTTGGGCAGTGCAGCAATGCAACTCTGACTTCGATGATGCGGGTGTGCAAAGGAAGCTGCAACTACGAGAGTTGGAGGATATTCGGAACGAGGCATTTGAAAATTCCTTAATCTATAAAGAGAAGACGAAGACGTTCCATGACTTGAAGATTTCAAGGAAACAGTTTGTAGAGGGCGAGAAAGTGTTGCTTTTTTATTCTCGCCTTAAGCTATTTCCTGGTAAGTTGCGTTCACGGTGGGTTGGACCGTTTGTTGTCACCCACATATTTCCACATGGTGCGGTGGAGATTTTTAGCCTGAAGACGAACAAGACGTTCAAGGTGAATGGACACCAACTCAAACCGTATTATGAAGGGTTTCGCGCTATTGATGAGGAACGGATGGAGTTGGAAGCACCACATACGCCTTGATTAAGGGACTAAGTCGATCCAAAGACTTTAAACAAGGGCGCTTGTTGGGAGGCAACCCAATGTTTACTCATTTTATTTTCTATTTTTCTTTTCTTTTCTTGCAGTAATAGGAGGTGTTGCCGTGTTTTGGATGTTTGGGCAGGGAACATGTGTCGTAATTATTAAGACCGAACCCTCGATATTTCCCAGGGTGATTTCTCTTCCTACTCTTCCCTATTAATATTTGTGATGTGCTTGTTCTTGTTTTGTGTTCGCTTGAGGACAAGCTAATGTTTAAGTTTGGGGGAGTGGGTTATTATTGAGGATATTGTGCTAATAATTGATAAAATTTTGAAAAGTTTTGTGATAAATTCCGAGGGATTGAAAAGTAAATGATTAAAAGTACTTGCTTGAATTGTTTTGATGAATTATGTTCGGGTTATATTCTTTAGGCGTCGTTTGATTTAGGAGTCAAGGGTACGCATGTTAGTACTTTTGTGATTCTTCTGTGGGGTGTCAATTCTGGATTATTGCGTTATTGATGTGTATTTGTGGTTGTCGTACTCAATATGAGTTATGTGGGACCTTGAATTTGGCGGTTGTGTGATAATATCTCGTTAGTCGAAACAGAAGTCCAATAAAGTCCGATTGGGGTATACCGGCATGGCGTAAGTAGAAAATTAAAAAATTGAAAAGAATTGAGGTGCCGAAACAGCTGCCTATCTGTATGTACCAAGTGCAAATTCGCGTATAAATACCAAGGGCGAAAATTCAATGAAGATGCTAGTAGCTCAACAAATTCTATGCACTTACCCAAGTGGCGCAATCCAACCAAAATCTCAAAAAATGGCGGAGGTGAACTCAACAAATCAAACACCAAATCAAGACGATCCTCCTATCTAGCGCCAAATCATTATCAAGTCAAGTCGAGAACGGTAGTGCGGAGCTGCGGGCCTCAATTCAAAAAAAAAATAAAACAAATAAATAAATAAATGGGAGAGGACGAGATATTTGATCGCTTCTAACAATGGATAGATTCAAACCATCGAATAGCGAGGGGGCACCATAATACATTAACGTGACGTATGTGAAAAAGGGTTGCCAAACTGCGGAGATCACCTAGGTCAATACATGAAATGCTTGCAATTTCTAGAAATATAATGGCGTCTACAGTCCGGATGAGTTCATTTCCTCAATTTGAGTGATTTACTTATATTTTGTTGTCCTATGCTTTATTTCTAATGTTACTTGAGGACAAGTAAGGTTTAAGTTTGGGGGATTTGATAAGTGAGAAATTATATGGTAATTAATGGTTTAACTCCTATGTTTTTATGTACTTAATATTCTCATATATGTTTATTTCTCGCATATTTATTATTATGAGTAGTCGAGCACCGATTGTATATTTCTTTCTTATTTTGCAGTATTAGATGCTATAATGAACGAAGGACATTTCACAAGGAAGTTGAGAGACGAGGATCAACGAATCGACGAGAGAAAACTAGCGAATAAGGAGGTAGATTCGATGGCTCATGTCGTTAGCGAGGATGGCTCACGTCGGTCGATGTGTTGTGTGGCTCTGTATGGCGTCGGTCGACGCTAAGTCGATGAGAAGCTGCAGTAGCGTCGATTCAAGGTCCGTCGGTCGATGCAATGTCGACGGTAACTCTCTGTAGCGAAGATTGAAGGTGTGTCCATCGACGCACATGCACTTCGACGCGGGCGGAAGATGCGCATCGACACTGAGGTCTGGCACGCGTCGGTCGACACCCTGTCGATGCCAACTCGGCCGAGCTATTTTTGGAAGAAATCTTGTGCGGCAAGAAAGAGAAATTCTATATAAACCTGACCTTATTTCGTCTAAAACACACATATAACATATCCTAGGGTTCTAAGGAGTTCTAGAGAGGTCCCAATTCATCCCAAAATCATCCATACGCAAGAGAACTTGAAGATTGGAGATCCAAGACGCAAGACTCAAGTTCTACACATCGTTTCTCCTAATTTCTCAAGGATTATGTTTGTTTATCCGAACCTTTTGTTTTATTTTATTAACTCCATTAGTGAGTAAACTTATTATCTAGTTCTTGAGATGTTGAGACCTTCCTGAAACTATGTTATAATTAATGCAGTATTGTCTTTTGTTCTTCATATGCGGTTGCTTGTGTTGTTCTATTTTCAATTCATGATTACTTAATTCTTAATTTGGTTTGATAACCTAGATTAAGGTTTGGTTATATATTGATAGAACTAGGATTGCTTCCCGTGTAATTGTCGCAATCTCTATTTCATTGGTAGCAACTAATGATTATGCATCGTTAGGAATAACACAACATAAGTTAAATAAACCGAGCTTATGTGTTTATTGCTTAGATTAATCTATTTGCCTGGGTATTAATATTGTTGTTGGATTAAATCTTGAGAGATTATTTTAATTGAGTAAACGATAAGGGTAAACTCGAGTAGCAGAGCTTATTGCTACTTAGGGTTTTTAGTCGCATATGATGAATGGGTTATGATATTGTTGTTGGTTACATGTGTGGAACGAGGGTGGAAACTGAACTAGAGCTAGAACTTTATTATTATTGAATTTTCGTTTAATTATATTCTTGCTTGTTTTTAATTATTTGCTTATTTATTTCGTTAGTTAATTTAATTCACAATTCCTACCCCAATTATTTGCTTATATAAAATACGAACTATCACAATCTAACCACACTCCTCGTGGGATCGACCCTTACTTATCACTACTGCTAGTTGGTAAAGAAAACTTGAGGAAAAATAAATATTTAATTTGACGCTTAACGACGAGCGGTCACTAAACCCAAAATCACCTTCTCATTTCTATGTTTTATTTTTCTCTATGCCTGACACATGTTATTTTATTTATGCAGAACCAGTTTGGAAAAAAAAAACACCTCTTCTCTTGTTTTTTTTGCATCTCGTTTTTCAAATGAGAAAATCAAAGGCTAAACGGAAAAAATAAAAAGGAAAACTTTGTTTTGTTTTTCTTTGCAGAAGATGCAAAGCTCAGTTGGTACCTGATCGGCAAAAAGGAAAACACAATAATATATGAATTAAACAACAAGTTCATTTTCTTTGCTCGATTTTAAACTTGTTGTCTAAACACAAAATCAGTTTCTCCTTTTTATGTTTTATTTTTCCCTACATTTGACACATGTTATTTTATTTATGTAGAACCTGTTTGTAAAAAAAACACTCTCTTCTTTTGTTTTTTTGCATTTTGTTTCTCAGATGAGAAAATCAAAAGCTAAACGGAAAATATAAAAAGGAAAGCTCTAAAAACAAACAAGAGGAATAAAAATATTACTAAATTCAAACATCAAAACTAATCAAATATAAAAAAAATCAAAAAAATGAACTTGGAAAATATCCATTTAAATTAACTGATATTATGATAAAACAAGTAAAACCACGCAAAGTATATATCAAAAGAAAACACAAAACCTACTAATATTAAGCCACATGTAAAAAAAAAACTCTAAGGACATGTAAACACTCACCAAAGAAAAGCTATACCAAGAAATACGTTTGACCTGCTTGCTGTTTTCTTTTATCTCAGTTAAAAGTAGTTTTTTCAGTTCAACCACAGATATAGACGAATGAGTGGAAGGTTAGGTGAAGAGGACCATGCCTATATCGAACCACTCTAATCTTGGTATACATTGTTCCTGATTTCGTGGGGTTTAGAAGTATAGATTAGGTGAAGACTCTGTGAAGGCCATGCATATTTTAAACACCACAAGGATCTCATACCTAATATCAGTCAATTCCTAGTCGTAGTATAAGAACACGCACAAAAGAAACACAAATATATACACACACAGGGACTTATTGGGCCTTATATATACCTGCTTAAACATTGGGCCTGCAAACAGTTACAAACAAAGGCCACACATATACGAATTCGTTGGCCCTAATGAACAAAGAAAAAAAAAAGGAAAAAACGAAGGGGAAAAAATGCACCCAAAGATTACCTCGCACACATACTCCCAAGCCATGGCCGATTGCCTCAGCTGCCGTGTCACCAAAAATTTGCACCCACGCTTGCTGCGCGTCTCTACAAACACCATGGTTTCCAGCCACCTGATGCACCTCTGATCCCCCCTCACTCTAACAAACCTGGCAATTTCAATTGAAGCAAAACTGAATAAAAACCTCCCACCCACAATAATTGTCATTGAAGTATTGATGGCTTAATTATTCTCTCCGCATTTGGTATTTAATCTGGGATTGTATTTAATTTTGGACTGAATTTCATGAATTAGGGCTTCAATTTGGTCGCAGGGGAATGGATATGACGGTATGAAATATGGCTATTGTATTTGTAACTTTGTTTGTGGAGATGCAAAGAGATGTGGAGACGAATTTCGAAATGGATATGAGTAGAGAAGATAGAGGACGGCCGCTATACTAATTTATTCCCGCTCGTTTCATTTCGTTGTCTGCACAAATGGGCAAAGGCAAGATAATTACTTTGGCCAGCTGGAATATACAAATGCCTCCGCAACCAGTCGTCCATAATATCAAATAAATCATTTTCGTCTTTGGTAAATTTACCAAGGGCAGCTGGAATATACAAATGATATATATATATATATATATATATATATATATATCATTTGCATGCATTAGGATTGGGGTTTTGGTGGGCTTAGCTTTGGAGTTTGAAAAAGAATTGATCAAATGATAGTGTACCCTTGACATTAAAAATGTGAATTTTAAAATAAAGCACTAGATATAAAACTTGGATCTTGTAATATAACTTGACATGAAACTAGAATTTTGGTGATAATTGGTTCATGGCCTACATGAAATGGAAATATCAATTGTGGACTTGATAAAACATAATGCGTAATTTATAGAAGTCCAGTAAACAGTGGGTTAGATTGTAAGAATACGAATTTGTGTAAAATTGTGTAATGGAGTCATAAATTAATGAAATGAATTGTGTACCTTGGGGAAACCGTCGAGATGACGGAGGTGGATGGTAATAGTACTATTTTCTTTTAAATATTTCAAAACAAAAATGACGAGTCTACAGAAACGAGCTCGCTCTGATACCACTCAGTAACGCCCCGATTTTGATAAAACAAATATGCAGTTTGTATTTTAAAATACAATAAAGTGGACTTGGCGTTTCGTGCATATCTAATTGTAAAATCAAAAGAAAATAGAGAATTTTATGAAACATTGAGTTACGCAGCGGAAATAGTAATAAGAAAATAATACAATTTCCAGTTTTAAATTGATAGTTTAAGGTAGAATCGTCTCAGGTTTCAATCGCTTTAAAATAAAATATAATATAATATGGAATTCACTATTAGTGTTTTTGGTATAAGTTGGACCATTTAAACTTAATTTCGTATATTTAGACTTCCAGCTTATTTTACCGTGTGTTGGTCTAAATTGATGAAAAATAAGTGATTATTTGATGTTTTCACTTTACAGCTAAGTAGCTGGGAAGTTCAGCGCATTAGATATGAATTATGATGATCGAGATTCAAAGATCGAGCTTTCCGGTGAAGAAATAACAAGAATTGAAGCTGACAGACTTTCTAGAAGGGTTATTCTGCTGGAACCGATGTCGATTGAGGCTAACGGTTACACACCAACCGTTAGCTGTTACCGCTAACCTTAACAGTTACTGACAACCGATTTTAACGATTAGAGTGCTGAATTCAAGAGCTAATGGTAACTTTCTATAACGGTTGCCTTATAACTGTTGTCGTCAGCCCGAAATGCAAAATAAAAGCAGTTAACGGTTGCTGCTAACCGTTAGTGAGTAACTGTTAGCGGGCCCAGGAAGCCCAGAACAGATTTTTCGGCCCAGTTCGCGGAAAAATCTATAAATACCCTCATTAATCCGAATTTTGAGCATCTAGATCTGGGTGTGCGTGTGCTAACCCTAAATACTTACCATAAACATAATCCTAGGGTTTGGAGTCGGATCAAAAACACCAAAATGCAGAGATCGACGAGAAAAATCGAAGATTCGACGAAGACGAGTTCCGGAGCCCGTTCGACGCCGTTCATCCGTTTCTCGACCGATTTGCAGCGTTACTCTTCGGAATAGCCGAAGTACTTTCAGTTTCCAGTAGATTAAACAAGTACTCTTAAACCTTTAATTAGTTTTGTAGTTTTAAATCGTTAGCTTCAAGTTTCGAATATTATTTAGTTTACGTACGTATTTCATTTGGATTCATTGAACGTATTTAGTTTATTAATCTCAGTTTATTTTCAATTTTTCATGCTTATTATTGGATGTTTGATGTTCTGCTTGGTTGAATTTCATTCATGCGTTGAATATTCATAGTTTTTACAGTAACTGTTAGCATTAACGGTTAGCAGCAACCCTTAGCAGCAACCCTTAGCAGTAACAGTTAACAGTAACCCTTAACAGTAACCCTTAGCAGCAACCCTTAGCGGTTTCTAGTTGGTTTAGATTGATTTGTTAATCGAATTCGTTTTGTGCATGCTATTTGGGACTTTTAGCTTTGATTTACTTTCTGAAGATTATTTCTTAGATCCTTTTAATTATTAATTAGTTTTAATTATTAATTAATTAATTAATTAATTAATTAATCTAGTTTAGTTAATTTAGTTGATAATCTAGTTCAAGATAATTAGTTTAATTAGACTTAGCCTTAATATAGCTTAGTTCATAATGGTTAATTCAAATTCTTCAAAAAAAAAACCCAAGTTGTATGTATAATTTATTTGCTTGAGAATTGAAGAGAAATATCCAATAAGACCGAACAGTTGTCCTCGAGAGAATCGACTCGAGTCAAACTCATCATCCTACAAGTTCTTCGTACTCTTGCTAGCAAACTTACATGCTTTATTAAATATTTTAAAAAGGAATGCATAAAAGTTTGGTTCAACTATTCAAAAATAATTTTAAAGAAAAACACCTCGGAAATCATAACTTCTAGGCCCCCTTTTTAAAAGGAAACTTTTAGGCCCCATTTCGAAAACAAATAAATAAACCAAAAGTAAGATGTAAATAGAGATATCAAAAGTATAAACATATATCATTTAAAAATAAAAGTAAGGATATCAATATTTATAAATTCTTGCCCACGCTTTCGCTGTGCTACTTTGATATATAACCTTTTGAAATAATACTAGAAAATTGATAAATAGAACTTTGTATAATTCAAATCAAAATGTCGAACTAGAAGTAAAATCGGCATACATTTAAAGCTATTGAAATTCTACTTAGTGAATCATCCACCTCCAACGTCACTTTTTTCTCGGTCTCCTCAACTTGAAATTTTTTAATGGTAGGGTGAGCTTTCCACTAGCTCAGTAGATATACCGACATATCTCATGCAAAATTATACAACTCAAAAATAACACATTTAACCATATATTTCGTAATTTTAAACGTGGAAGACAGTTGACTACAGCTAAAACGCGGTGGATCTTCCCGATGACCCTTTTCCCCGGTCATAGGCACTTTAGGCCCCTGGTTTTAATCATTGGATATAGCATGCCACGATAAACCCGATGACCATTTTCCCCGGTCACGGATAAATTTAACGGTCCACGTCTATATTAATTTTATAAACGTAGAATTTCATGAGATACGTTGCACATAGATTTGAGCACGTAGAATTTAACATAAGACAAGTCGGTGGTCCCTAACTCGTAAAAAGTTGTGTAAAATTCGAGTGAAAGCACGTGGTTGAATCATATGTCCTGATTTGCTCGTCACCTAAACAATCTGTCTTTCTTGAGTCTTCAATGTGGGACAAGGAAAAGAATACACACATTTACAAAAAATTTTTGAGGTAAACAACCTTATTAAGTTGTCCCATTTGGGATCAAAGTCCTTTTCCAATATCTTTCAACTTCTATTACTTGTTGTCCACATCTTTATTATATATGTGCATGTAACATACATTTATGCACACACTTGCATGGATATACATACATATATAAATATTAATGATCTCATTTTGCTACAAACTGGGGCACTTGTTATTATTATTATGATTATTAATATCATTACCATTATATATACTACACCTTATCCAAACACACGCGCACACACACACACACACACACACACACACACACACACACACACACACACACACACACACACATATATATATATATATATATATATATATATATATATCATTTGCATGCGTTAGGGTTAGGTTTTGGTGGACTTGGGCTATGTTGTTGGGCTTAGATTTGGAGTTTGAAATAGAATTGATCAATAGTTTTATCAAATAAATTTCGTAAACGACCCAATAGTATTTTAAGTAAATGAATGAAAAGCTAAATTACTAAATAATTATAAAAAAAGTTTAAAAATCAAGAATTATAATTTATTTGATAAACGTACAATTAATTCTTTTAAATAGAGTTCTTAAATTATTTTTAAAAATAGAAAGATCATTTATAGTGACGAGCTTGGGACTAAAATTATATTTTAATGCACAATGATAAATAAAAATGTTAAAATATGTATTAGATGCATGGGTGTTACACTGCTAGTACACAAGATGCACATCGTAGCATACGAATATGGCAGATCATAATTTTTCCATTGCCTGTATGTGCGAGTGATGTCATTGAGTTTCAACTCAACTAATAATTTGTTGTGCACTTCAAATACTAACTTTGATAGCTGAGTAACTAGCCACAACCTTGCTTGATCAATGAGTAGTCACAACTTCTTCACAATCAAATGGCATAAATAAATAGTACATGTACTGCACATGTTTTCTTTGGTAACATGAAGAAACAAAAAAAAAAAAAACGAAAGAAAAGGTCGATAAATAACATAATATTTTGAATAAATTACTCAAGCTTGATTTTATTATGGATATACATCCATTATAGCAAAAAATAAATAAATCAAATACTTAATAATTAGTTACCAAAAATTTGCATCATAATTTTGCATCACAATCTTTCTTCTAATACCCACTTATTAAATGACTCGTCCACGTTTGAGCTCATCTCCCTGTACTATCTCTCTAGAAAATATGCAGTGGTCCACTATTTAACATTTATGTTATCAAGGAAATTCTTAGTTGTATCTCCACCCTCTTGAATAAGTTTACCCTAACAATCCTCAAAAGTTTCCCTTTTAATGGTGTATGCTGCATTTTCAGAAGCCATTGTATCTCCACCCTCTCTCTCTCTCTCTCTCTCTCTCTCTCTATATATATATATATATATATATATATATATATATATATATATATATATATATATATATATATTAAAGTTGGTAAGTAGGTGGATTCCCTTTAAGATCTTTAGTCATATCATCGAGGAGGTTGGGGTTTCCTGATAGACTCAAATGTCACTTCAAGATGTGGTGACAATATTTTCTTCAACTCCACCATGAACCATTGCCATGTGATTGAATTATTGCATCAACAATAGCAAATGCTGCGATGCAGACCTAAAATAGTAAAACGAAATTATTCAATATTACATTCATTAATTTCTACTAGCGAAACAACAAAATATATGTTTATAAACTACACATATAAAAAATAGTATGAGGTAGAAAAATACAATTATCTCCATCCTCTGCGGTAGCCCCAAGAAGGTGACCCTACTTACCTAACAAGTGTGTTCTATTAATGAACATCAAAGGCTAAAAGAAATTAAACCCTTTAATACATAGTGCAAACAAAATAATAATTTATGTTGAACAGTCTGTCACAACATCAACATCCAATATAATGTTCGACCCAGGGTTAGACATATGAGAACAATTGACATAGAGATATAATTCCAAAAATGATTCTCCGATGTCACCAAGAACGCATTTCTAGCGTTCTCCACAACAAGATGAGAAATTTGTAAGTAAACTATGAAAGCTCAATAGATTTGATTAGTAAACTCATACCAACAAGGTGCATCTTCTTTTCGGAAGCCCTCTTATCGAAATTCCAAAGTTGCGAGAGCTTGGCCTGGAGTAGAGGTGGGATGGGTGACCCCGTGTGGGAAGTCTTTCCAAGGTGAGTGTGAGTGAGGACAAAGCGCGCTAGAAAAGACTCGTGTTATATAGTGGGCTATCCGTCAAGCCTGGAGGGCGATCCAGAGGCTTTACAAGGTCATATTAGAGCTGATATTTTGTGTTATTTCCGTAGGCTCGAATCGTTTTTAAAAACAAAGAGTTTGTAAAAAACTAAAGTTTAAATTTAATTGATAATTTTCATTTCTTCTCATGAGACCCTCGTTGATATCCTCAAGGTACAAAGTTCATTACAAGCATTCATTTATTTACTTAATTCCATATTATGTCATGATTACATTTCATTTAGGTAAATTAGATGAACATTGGTCTAATTACTCCCCATGGCACTGAGGCTTTTGCTAGCTATGTTCTTTTAGTGTGAGGAACAGTCATGTCATACTTGTTGACCAAACACCATTTGTGGCGTATTGAAAAAGAGTATAAAAATGACTCTAACGGATATGAAGCATCTCGTTTAATGACTGAGCGATTACCCATATGGTGGAGACTTCGAGGAGAAGAGATATGCACTAGACTTGGGATGGTCCACCCGCATGTTTCTCACATCATTGTGGAATATGAGTATATCACTTTGATGGTATGTGGTTGGATATAGACCTTCCTAAAAGAGAAGGTGCCCGAAGAGATAGAGCCCGAGAAAGAGTTAGTCGAAGAGCCCAAAGATAATACCAAAGAGGCTAAAAAGAAAGAAGTGGTCGAGGAGCTCGAAGAGAATACAAAAGAGGCTATAGAGGAGAAGGAACTCAACGAGGAAGCCGAAGAGGCCACCAAGGAAGAGGAGGACCATGAGGAAGAGGAGGCCGAAGAAGAAACTCCTAATTAAAATCATGAAGAGGTTTCCAAAGGGAATGACAAGGGGGAATAAATGGTTGCGTGCACTTTAGGGCATACTACCCCACTCTATTCTAGACATAAACCACATAGAGACGACCCCACGACGGCATAAAGTTCTTCGAAGAGGAGAAAGACGATCATCATAATAGATTAAGAGTCTTATTATTTTGGAATCGTTATTGACTTTTTTTTTTCTTTCTTTTCCTTGTAGATTTGTTTTTCAGTTTTGGACGTGGTTTTAGTTTAAGTTTCTACCTTCTACTTTATGTACAAAATGGATATTGCTATTATGGAAGGAATGGTTTATGTTTTTTTTTTTACGTATAAGTCCTAGTTCTACATTTTCTCTGTGTGTGGTGTTAGCAAGTTGTAGTTTTACGATGTACATTGAGAGTTATACCTCATAAATTANTGTATAAGTCCTAGTTCTACTTTTTCGCTATGTGTGGTTTTAGCAAGTTGTAGTTTTATGACTTATATGAAGAGTTATACCTCGAAAATTAATCAAGTAAACATTTTGATGGCATTAGGATATGGCATCGAATTGAGGGAGAAGGAGCGAGAAAAAGGTTAATGAAGAAAACCCAATCCATTTTGACTAGACGACCATCGATGATGTGGACACGGTCTTCAACCAACTTCCTCCAAGTCTCCAAGGTAACAATTTGGGGAATGACAGCAATAACACGAGTGCAGTGGAGCAATTTTGCCTCTATCAACCACCCACCTTCAACGTTAGAGGTGGACCCGATGCTTTTAAAGAGTGGTTTCGATCACTCGAGAGGATTATTGGGATGATAATATGTGATGACGTGGAGAAGGACACGTGCACCACTTTCCAACTAACCAAAGATGTTGACCACTGGTGGGAAAGTTATTGGAGAACCTATTCAGAAGAAGAATGGGATGCTTTCACTTGGGAAAATACTAAGATGGTGGTTATGGATAAGTTCTTCCCCCACTCTTATCGTGACCAAAAGGAGACTGAGTTCTTGAGTCTCAACCAAGGGAGCTTAACGGTCACTGAGTACAAGAAAAGTTTCAACAAGTTAAGTCGATTCCCTACCCACCCGATTTGAAGAAATCGTTGAGGTTCAAGAGAGGCTTGAGGTCCTAACTAGCTGATGTTTTATCAGTACAAGGTGATCTTTTGTATGCCGAAATGGTAGAAATAGCCCAAGACATAGAGTTAAGTCTAAGAGTAGATGAGTTGAATCCTAGACCCACAACTATGGTGGATAAGAGGAAGTGGGTAGGATGGAGTTCTAGCCAAGGCAAGCAACAAAAAACTTGCGGCGAAAACAGTTAACAGTGGTTGAACAACAAACACATGTGCCAGAATTATGGTAAGAAACATCTTTGGAAAATGTTTGCTTAGACAAGGAAAATGTTACCGTTTCCACCAGAGTGAGCATACGACGTCATTTTGCCACGTGTACAGCCAGATTCATCAAGGTAGTGGAGTGCCACAGTCAGGGCTAGCTATTGTGGGGAATGCTCAATTGTATGCCATGGCACGAGGTGAAACTGAAGAAAATCTAAGAGTTATAACATGTGTGTTAACCATCTTAGGAATTCCTACTTTTGTGCTTTTCGATACGGGTGCCTCGAACTCTTTTGTATCGAAGAAATTTCATAATCTAACCAATGTTAAGAGCGTTAGAGTAGAGGAAACCTTAGAAGTTGGCTTACCAATGGTTGCAACGCAAGTGGAAAGCCCGAGAGGGAGAAGGACCCAGTAGAACGAGCCCAAGATCAGGATAACTTGTGGTTAAAACTCTTGAACCCATAGCCACCTCTACAATACCAATGCCTGGCAACGGATCCAGTGATGGTTTAAGCGTAACGAGGTCATCGTGAGTTTAAGGGTGGTAGATTGCAACACCCCAAATTATGAGAGTAACTGTGAAATCTCAATAGATTTGATTGGTAAACTCATACCAATAAGGTGCATCTTCTTTTCTGGATGCCCTCTTATCAAAAATCCAAAGTTAAGCATGCTTGTCTTGGAGTAGAGGTGGGATGGGTGACCCTCTGGGAAGTCTTTTTAGGGTGCGCGTGAGTGAGGAAAAAGCGCGTTAGAAAAGACTCATGTTGGTACAGTGGGGCTATCTGTCAGGTCTGTAGAGCAATCTTATGGCTTTACATTATATTTACCGTAGAACATATTCACAACATCTATTTGATGAGTGTCCAGTGATTTTATGAACATCATATAATATCAATAAAGAGATAAACTCAAAATTAATATGATTATGTTTAAGTAATGATAAATAAGTGTCACACATGTGAACATTGTTAATTGCTCTTATGTAAAAAAAAAATAAAAAAATTGACACGCTCGACATATGCATGAATGTAGCAACTGCAATTATGGTTTGAACATGTAGCTATGACCATCTTTGCATCATTTCTAACCTATTCAATTCCAAAACCAATGCCAATTGCCATCTTGCATAGTGCAATCTTTAATTCTTTTGCCCCACTCTCATACATTTATTCGATTAATACCACAATGTACTAATCGGTAGTTAATAATTTCTTTTATTGAGAAAAATAGTAACCTTTATTATCTTTATTTTCTTTTAAAGTGAAAGATGTGCTTCGCTATCTCATCGATGTCCTGGTTCTAGTTTTTAATTTCTAAGATAATATTCTTGTTAACAAATTGAAATATTTCTACTGGTTTTCACAAGTTCGGACTAACCTGAATTTTGTAAAGGAATCTTATAATATCTTGTTAATTGTTGCGTTTCCCTTGTCTTCATTTTTCATTTGTGCTTGTTTTATACTTGTCTCTAGTTATAAAGTAACATTTCTTTAAAAGATTTCCCGGTCTATGGATAATTACAAAACCACCTAATAAATTTAGTAAAATTTGAAAACAAAATCCAGTTATTTTTAAAAATTACAAATACCCTCTTCATTAATGTCTCTATTTTACGATAAACCACGTCAACAGGAAAACCATATATTAGAGGATATTTGAATTTTAAGTGTCTTTTTGTAATTTTGTAGGAATCGAGGGTAATATTTGTAATTTATTCCTCATATTGACGATCTAGTTGCCATTCAATTGGTATTGCATCCTAGTTTTATTTTGCCCACTGATAGTTTGAGGCACAATACATGATCGATAGTTCGTATATCCTTCTAAAGACCCAATAGTAAGAAAGTAACACAATGTTAAATACCATATCTTACACGATCTTTACGAGCAACAGTTATCTCGCCATTCAATGATGAAGGAATTTCATTCATAGATTTCAATGGTGTTTTTAGCACAATGAAAAAAATTGATTACTCATCTTTTTATTATGAATAATCTGTAACAATCTCTACTTAGCCTCGGCCTATATACATCACATGTATAGCTCTTGTGTGTTATCTTTATTCTGTAGCTAAATTGTTATTTGAATCAGTAAATGTTTTTTTTTTTTGGTTTCCTTTCACCTCATCTCCATTGATACTTGAAAAGAAGTCCTTAATGAAAGTTGTTATGTATAATTATTTTTCATAATCAAATGGAATCTAGCTAGGTCTGAACAAGTGATATTATATGAGATGTATGGAATAAGATGTATTTCAACTATAAATTCAACATAATCTTTGATTACTGGTTGTGGTAATCTTAGATTATTGATTTTTTTATCCTATGACTATGTTAATGTGATTACTACTTGTTGTAGTTTAATTATTATTTGTGGTAGTCTTAGATTACTGGTTATGGTAATAAGATTATCGATTGCGATAATTTAAAACTGCATGAAGTTTTTTAATAATATTATTGGTTTTGGTAATCTTATTCTATATGAAGTAATAGCAGTATCAACTGTTGTATTTTTATTATGTTTGTTGTAATAGAATTACCACAGTCGGTAATATCACATACAATAATAAATTTTGCACAAGCATTAATCTTATTAATACAACCTTAATAAGATTAGAAAAACCAGTAATAAACCGATAATAAGGTTTTTACATATAAATGAATTACAAATGAAATATATTTATAAAAACAGACATTGTTGATTGAGAATAATGTATTAAATATGTAACCGAATTGATTGAAAATAACAATCAAGCACTCATAAATTAGTAAACCACTAAAGCAGCATGGCACCTCCAACCATAAGTTCTTTAGTTATTATATCAAAGAAAAAAAAATCAGTTAATACTACCATTTATCAAACAAAAGGGAATTCATAATTAAACTCAATTGAATTACAAGCACGACAACCTAATGACTAAGGAACCTCTTGGTAACAGAAGGAATTTCCAAGTAGGCACCTTAGAAATATCAACAAATATAGCCTAAAAAAGGACCAAGAAATAGAAAAAGAAAAAAACACAAAAGAAAAAAAACAGATAAGTGGATAAAAAGAGGCAATATTGCTCTTGATGCCCTCGGCTATAAGGTAGTGAAAAAGACAAGCAATCCAATAACATACTCATTAGATGAAGACTCTAATCAACTCATCCACATCAATAACAAAAAATGTGTCCGAATAATTTCCACTGAAAAACACCACTTCCTAGAAGTTACCCGCACACCTCAGCGTAACAAAAGAAAAACAGTACAGGACAACCAAAACATGCTCCATCAGGTTCCAGATTTTATCTTAACTGACTTCAATTCAATCTAGTCTAGTATAGTTGATTCCACAGTTCCCTTCTCTAGTTTCCATATATTTTCAAACACCCAGATATTTTTGTTTTTCAAAGCCACCACAAAAGGTATGTAGTTAGTTGCACCATGAGTTTAGAAATAGAATCTCCTCTCAAATCCACAAACCTTTATCAACCATTATGCAAAAACAGCAAGTCAAGACAAGGTGGATTTTGAAATTAGAACTGCAAATCATGCATAAATTAAGACAAGGTGTTTTTCGTAAACCCACAAAATTCAAGAGACATCACCATAATAGAGAGCGACCTGATAAGTTCAAGTCGCCTGCTCATATAACGCTTGGCACTAGTGCAGAAACTGCATTCTAGAACAGAATATCCTGGTGCATCCAGAAGGGTATTTAAAATACTGTTCTGGATTAAATTTTCTAGAACGGTATTTGAAATTACCGTTTTGATTAGATAATTTTCCAGAACGTTATTCAAATACCGTTCTGCAAAGTAGACATTCCAGAACGGGTATTGAAAAACCGTTCTGAATTTGAGTCAATCCAGAACGGTATTCAAATAACGTTCTAGAAAATGTACATTCCAGAACGGTATTGTAAAACCGTTCTGGAAAGTGTACATTCAAGAACGTTATTTAAATAACGTTCTGGAATTTACGTCAATCCAGAACGGTTTTTATAATACCGTTCTCAAAAGTCTTATTCAATTTAATACTGCGTAAATGAAATTTTTTTGCCGCCCATATTTCTACTTTCAAGAATGGTATTTTTAAAACCGTTCTTGAAAGTCACTCGATACAGATCGATAATTAAAATACCATTCTTGAAAGTCTTTCCAATTAAAATATTAAATTAATAAAAATAAAAATAAAATAATTATAACATAAACAAAAACGAAATAGTCTCTTCTCTCCACTTTCGTTATTTATCTTTTTTCAGAAAAAGACCCAGTCTCTCCACTTTAGTTCTCCTCCCGCCGCCGCCTGGAGCGGCGGCCACCACCTCCCCATGACAGCCTTATGTCCGTCGTCCCCACCAAACCTTTGGAATTCACCAACTTACCCCCTCACAGCCGTTATCACCATCCACCACTTTAAGCATCTTTTTCCGCCATCAACGATTTCCCACCCATGTCGGCCGGTGATTCGATTTCAGTTGCACAATAGCTTAACCTTCCTATCCTAACATCCAATTATGGACAACCCGCGCTCATTCATGTCACTCGTAGAATTTGCGAAAAGAAGGGCTCCGATCCCCTTTTGAGGAAAAAAGGCAATTCACCGGCCGGCATTCATCAGACCAAATTAGATGCATTAAAACCATCCCCGCATCAAGTCAAAGCTAACCGAGCAGTCAATTTCAAAAAAGGGGTTCCAATTGAAGCCAATTCAAAAATCTCAGTCGCCAATCCCTTTTCGCCCGAACAAGGAGATATCGGCCTAATTGATGCGTTTCTGTTTGTAAATGCAGCGCAGTCGTCCTAGTTGCACATTGTGATTTTGTGTTTTGTTTGAATTCGGTCACGGCAGCTTCCCCAAATTCCACTCGCGATTTGCTTGAAGAGAGAGAAATGGCCGCCGTCGCTGCTACTGATAAGGCTGCCGGGAAATGGCCTACTACGGGTGAGAAAGTTTTATTATTTGTTGAAGTAAATGTTACTTGCACTGACTTGATGTTTCAATATCGAGTCTAGATATTATTATTATCATTATTTTTCAGTTGGTTTTTAAATCAAATTGGCTGCAATTATATGCGTCCTGAGACTACTTAATGTATTTTTGTGAACTTCAAGGACTTGTACTACTACAACGGCAACAAGCTTCCGTTTGTAGCTGCACAGATTGGTCAAGCTTTCCGAAATGAGGTATCATATGCTACCATAGTGATTTTATCGTTGTGTGCTTTCTTTGTGTATTTTCTTAATATAGTATACAAGTGTAGCTCATGACAATCTATCATTTTTTGTTTAGTGTCATTTATAGATGGTCACAAATATACAAAAAAGCACTACTTGTATTATTAATAGGGGATTGGAGAATGTAAATCATTTTCATCTTGTGCCGGGAAAAAGTGCCCCTTTTTGTGGGTTTTGCCAACTTTTGTTCTTACTTCGACTTGGTTTAATTAGAATTTGAAAAGCAAGGGGTTGGTTGTTTCTGCTTCTGGTATTTTTATAAGATATATAGAAGTTTGTTAACATCTTTATACTCAATTTTTCTTTGCCCAATTCATACAAAATGCTTTTGGCAATATTTATCATTCAATCGAAATACGAAGCTCACGTGATTTTTTTTTTTTTGCACTTTCCACTTCTATTTTCACACATTAATTGATAAAAAAAAAGGCAAAATTGGGCATGCATATGAAAGTTTGAATTTTATTTCATATTAGGTCTGTATTGGAATGTGGTTAATTGTTATGTGTGAAATGTTAGAAAACTTGCAAATATACATATCAGATCTTTTCAGACACTGGGCAATGTGTTAATTTATGACATGTATTAATTTTGCAGATCTCTCCAAGGCAAGGTCTGTTAAGAGTCCGTGAATTCACACTGGCTGAGATTGAACACTTTGTGAATTCTGATGACAAGTCTCACCCGAAATTTTCCGAAGTTTCAACATTGGAATTTTTAATGTTTTCAAGAGAAGATCAGGTGCCTGGACGAGCAGCAAGGAGAATACCTATTGGTGAAGCAATTGCAGCCGTTGATCTTTTGGAACCTATGGTTGATTATAATAAGGTAGTTAATAATAATAATTTGGATTTATATGGTTTATTTTCTTAGCATAATTTCACATGCAGCTTGCGTGTCATTTATTAATGCATATTGCACGAATGGCTTTGACATTCTGCTAATTATTCACATGCTGGCAATGTGTGATCTCTCTGTTTTAACACTTGGGCTGCCATATTCTAGTCACTTTATCTCAACACAACAATTTGTGGCATGTGATTATTGTTAGATCATCGTTGTTATATTTTTTTTAATTATCTTTTTTCTTGAATCAATCATTTACACAGGAAAGTAAAATAGTGAAGTTTTTCTTTGAGATTATTAAATTATAGAACCTAATATTGTGAAAGTCCTCCGGCCTAAAATTGCACGAGGCTGGACCGATCATGCTGTAGTTTGAGTTAGTTAGAGTTTTTTTCTTTTTATTTTTTTTTCAAGTCGAGCAGTGGATAAAGATGATAGACATTGTCTAGTTCAACGATGCTATCGCGCTCATTTGGTAATTCGTTGTTTGGTTAGTTTAAGAACTAAAAAACAAGGGAAAAAAGAGATGGTTTTCGAAAATTTAATTCAATGTCGAGTTTTCACTAATTTTCCTTCCTGTCGTATATAGATAATTCAACTACTATAATTTGACAAAAGATTGAAGAGCATCAATTTGGAATTTGCATGCATCGTGAACAATTCATAAATCAGTAAATTGGACAATAAATATAGAAAAAAACCTTATGGTGGTATTTTTATAAGTTAGATGATATGATCAAGTAAATATACAAGCATATTTTCTCATGTACAAGTATAAACTACTCCTTTTTTTCTTTTTTTTTTCTTTTCCATATAATTTACATTTTTTTAGTTCCACCACCATGAATTAGTAGTGGTTGACGATGTTGAGCAAGGAAACTCTTGTTTTGATTAACTGTCTGAATAAAC
The DNA here is from genome assembly GCA_014905375.1 of Phtheirospermum japonicum. NCBI lineage: Eukaryota > Viridiplantae > Streptophyta > Magnoliopsida > Lamiales > Orobanchaceae > Phtheirospermum > Phtheirospermum japonicum. Next base: position 489,690 of record BMAC01000816.1, on the reverse strand, counting down.
ACTCTAACTCTTTTTCGAGAATCTGAAAGCTCGAATCCATTTCTTTTAGGTGACTCGAATGATCTGTTTCTTCACTTTGATGCGATGCTTTATTTGAAGGCATTATTAGCTTTGATACCAACGACCATCCACTCTGCTTTGGTTGCAAGTTATTTCTGATCATGCGTGACAGCAAGTTTTCGAACATGGTAATTGTGACCGATTCTGATTCTTTTATCATGTACACAACAGACACTATTTCTTGGTCTTTATCCAAGGACAGATCATTTTGTTTAGTGCTTTTTAAACTCCTTAATTCTTTCAAAGCTTTTGGGTCATCTTTTTTGATTTTTTTCTCGAGGCCTGTTGAAAGCTTTGGATGGCGTTCACGTCGTTTCTCCTCAGAGCAGAGAGTAGGTGTTGTACATCGTGCCTTGTTTATGAGACGACGTCTTTGGCTGTTGTGCATGCATACAAGAGTCTAATGTAAGCATCGACTAGTACTCGATCAACCCATTTCTCGTGGCATTCTTGAGAAATGGTATGTTGAACGTGGGGCAACATAAGTAAATCGTCGATGTTGCAGTACAAAATTTTGAGGCCGTTTAGTGTACTGTTGTCCATTGAAGAAGGGGTAGTGGTGATTTTGGCTAAGTTGTCATTGAATTGTGAGATGGCAGGATGTTGTAAGTTAGAAGGTAAGCTAAGAGAACGGATATGGTGAAGGTTTTTTAAATTACTGATTTCTAATATTTTGATATAAATTTGTTGTCATACTTTTCTTAAATATCTTACGAATTGGCTAATTTATGGTTTATATGTAACTTATAAATATCTTTACTACAAATTATTCACGACTTATCTATTGAATTTCGTAATAGCTGATCTCAAAGTGTCTTTTAGTGTAGCTTCAAATCCAATTACTATTTACTTAAAATTTTCTGATCTTTAAATAATGCCCGCCCACAGAAATGAGAAATAATGGACTGTAAAAGACCATATACATTGGACAGGTTAATTCAAGAAAAATAAATTGTGTGTGGATTTTTGTAACTAGTCTCCTAGTGTTGTATTTATTTACACCAATGGTCAGAAAAATAGAATAAAATACACACACACACACACACACACACACATATATATATATATATATATGTATATTGAGTTTCTGTGACATTTTTGACCTTTGATTGGACTTGGGTTTTGTTATTCAGGACCTTTATTTTTGTGTCCCATTTCGTGATCAGTTTCTCAAGTATTATACGAACAACAAAAACCAAGGTGAAACAGACGAGAATATCTTAACATGTCTTACAGAGCTTTTCTCACAGGTAGTAAAGTATTTTTAGTAGCAAAGGTATTTCTTATTTAGTGTGTCTTTATGCTCCTTTTTTTCATTAGAGATTGTAGTTATCATAGTGATTTCGCTAACTTTACTTATTTGTTAGGCTTTGTTAGCTTAATATATGAGCACTAATTTCTTGCATGGTAGGTGTGCTAGTGCACTTGCACAAGTATACTAAGATATGATGTTGAAGTTCTCACGTACATTTAGAACATGTTATTCTTTCATGATTTTACAAAACATGTTTATTAATTTTCTTTATACAGATAAGTTCACAGAAGAAGAAAACAGGTGTAATAGCTCCAAAACGCTTTGTTCACAAAGTCAGAAGAGAAAATGAGAATTTTCGAGGTTACATGCATCGATATGTTTTTTGTAACTTGCCTTTTATTTTTACTTGTGCATATATATATATAAGATCAGTTAATTAAAAGTAGTATCTTGGAGGTTTTTATCCGGTTGTGTGGGACTTTGTATTTTACTTTAAATCTTGTGAATGTTACTTATGTATATTCTATTGAATCAAGCCTTGATATGGTTTAAACATAATCTTGAATTGATATCTACAATTTTTAGTTCATCCTGTAAATTATGCCTTCATTCAAGGGTTTAATAATATCATACGTTTTTCATATTAGCATGATCAAAGCATACACACATGCACAAGTTACTCATTTTTCAGAACTATGAATTCTTTAATTATTATTTACTGTGACGACAGCTTGTGCCGAAGCAATGGAGAGAAATGGGTCGTCGGAAGAAGAGGTTGATGTGAACAACAGTTTCGTAAACCCTCAAGAAGAGGATCGAGCGCTCAAAGGACAACGTTTACGGAAATACAGCTATTATTTGGGCAGCCTCAAGCAGGAATTCACGAAGAAGAGAAAGAAAGGGAAGCTGCCTAAGGAGGATCGCCAGCAGTTACTCGACTGGTGGAGCAGGCATTATCTTTTTCATGAAGACTTTATCTTTTTTTTTTTTGATTTCATATAGTTGAATAAAAATTATTATTGTATTAATATTAGTTTTAGTTTGCCGTGTCATAGATTTTATTGAAATTTGGTGATATAATTAATATAATCACAGTATTTATTATTATTGATTTGGGTGTATTCCTGCTTTCATTTTATTTAATTTTGATTTTTTAAACTCTTTAGAAGGTAACTTTTCTAAAACCGTTCTAGTAAATGGACTTTCCAGAAGGGTATTTTCAAAAAATCGATCTGAAAAGTTATACTTTCCAGAACGGTATCTAAAAATACCGTTCTAGAAAGTCGCACTTTTAGAACGGTATTTTCAAATACCGTTCTGGTAAGTTATACTTTTCACAACAGTATTTCAAAATACCATTCTACAAAGAGAGACTTTTCAGAATGGTATTGTGAAATACAGTTCTAAAAAGTCGTGATTTCCAGAACGGTGTTTCAAGTACCGTTCTGAAAAGTCGCGATTTCCAGAACGGTATTTCAAAATACCGCTCTGGAAAGTGCGACTTTCCAGAACGGTGTTTGAAAAAATCATTCTGAAAAGTGGCGGATCAGTATGGGATGGTACAATTCTAGAACAGAAAAATTATTTTCTAGAACGCCTTTTTTTTTTACCCTTCTAGAAAGTCTGCCAATCTAGAAGGGTAAAAAAAAGCACTCTGGAAAGTACAAACTTTCTAGAACTATGTCACTACAAAAGGCACAAAAAGGCGTTCTGGATAGGCAGAATTACACTTTTGGATATGCAGTTTCTGCACTAGTGTGGCGACCTAAAGATGAGTGGAATACCAGGTTGCAAGGTTGGCGACCTCTCAGGTCGTACGAGAGGTCGCCCAGAGGTTGCACGTATAGCTAGAAATGGGTCTCACATAAGGACAACCCACACTACGTCAGCTGGTGACGTCATCCCTAATCTAGTACATCCAGCTTCATACATCTGTTAGATTGTACTATAGCAGTAGTGACCACACGATCTAGGAAGACGTTGTAGAAGTGTACTGTAGCAATCTTAGCTACATATTTTAGGGTTACATTTGTCTTACATATTACTATACATAGTGGTAACATTCCCTGCTATAAGTATTGGAAAAATATGATTGAATGAAATGAAGAAGAGTTGAACACTAAATTTTTCTTCAAATATGAACTCTTTACTTTCTTTCATGATATCAGAGCAGGTTTTGGCCTGACTCTCCAAATCTCCCATTTTCTTTCTCTCCTCTCCTTATATCTTATGGAGGGTAACACCACTCCATCTCATGAGGCTCAAGCAAGCTCTCACTCAGTAATCCAGAATACTACTCTATCTTCTCAAACTCAGCAATTCAGTTGCAAAATCAGCTTATCTCAGTCAAACTAAATGACTCAAATTACCTACTTTGGAAAATGTAAGTTTACACAGCTGTCAGAGGATACGAGCTTGAAGGCTACCTCACTGGAGAAATCAGACCTCCATCCCAGATCGCCAAAGGATCAATAAACCTGAAATTCCTACTCCTGGTTAGGCAAGATCAGTTTTTGGCATCCTGGCTTCTCTCCTCTCTTTCTGAAAATCTACTTACCATGATGGTTGGTCTTGCATCTTCAAGATAAATATGGAAAACTTTGGAGGCTAACTTCTTCAGTCAAAATGCAGCTAGGAAAATGCAGTACAAGATGCAGATCTCCTCTATCAAGAAAGGAACCATGAGCATCAGAGACTATGTCAACAAAGTCAAAACCTACTACAACATGCTAGATTCAGCTGGTCAACCAATATCTTAAGAAGACCAAGCAATGCATGTTCTTACCATACTTGGAGGAGATTTTGACCCGATGGTGGTAGCAGCTACAGCTCGAAATGACTCACTCACCCTTAGAAACATTCTACCTATGTTATTAAGCTATGAGACAAGATTGTAAGCTGGAAATTCATCAACCTCATCAACACAGAAGGACCAAGTGATGTGGCATAAATAATCAGGCCTGGATTGGGGTAGATCTGATTAAAAATAAGCAAAGATAGAAAAGCCGGGATGATTTGTTCATTGGGTAGATCTGACCTTACCTTTCTCAATGAAAGATTATTGCAGCTCAGGAATCGTACTTAGTTGGAAAGTTCTCCGAAACAGAGTCCTCGAGAGGCAAGAGCAGGTCTGGGCGGATACCCAGACCTGAGAAGTAACATGGAACAGTAGAGGAAGAGCAGGCCTAGGCTAGACCTGGGTCCCCACTGGGAAAACTATAAATATCTCAGCCCCTAAGCTGAGAAAGGTATGTCATTATTTTGTGCATTCCTTCTTTGTTTCTTTTAAAACACCTCATACGCTTTATGACTTAAGTATCGGAGAGGTTTCCACCGAAAAAACACCGGTGGTCCTTTCTAACGTGTGTTTGTGTGCAGGTCGGGAAGGCACATCAGTTTTCAGGAAGTATCATATTTTTAGGCAAAATAATTGGCGCCGTCTGTGGGAACTACTCAAGCTAAGGTGTGAGATTTCAGAATGGCTTCGGATGGGTTACGACGGGATCTGGTGGGAGAACTCGGCGACACTCCAAGCTCCGCTTCGCCATGGAGTGTGCCGCAAGCGGCAGGGCTGTCGACGATTGGGCTAGAGGGGATAGAGCCGTCGGCAGCGGCTGCACCGAGCACTACGCCACCCCCCCTGGTAGATCTGCACCATCTAATGGTGTATGATTCAATGAATCCTTCCTCATGCAGCTCTCGGAGCTCATCGGCAAAGCCGTGGAGACAGCGGTAGAAAAAAAGTTTGAAGAGATGTCGACGCCGCCATCCAACGCACCGCCCGCTAGGACTGTGCCATTGACAGAAGCTGAACCGCTGCGTGGTCAGTGCACTGATCGGACCCCCCTCCAGGACAGAGAAGACCTCTGCACTTCCGATAGCGAGACGTCGAGCCAGGCTAATCCGGGCCTGGCTGAGAAGATGCAAAGCTTGAAGAAGGAGGTGCGAGAATTCAAGAGGAAGATGGCGAGCACCAGCACGATGCCGGCGCGGAGAGGCACGCCATTTACGGAGGAAGTCATGCGCGATGATGTACCGGCGTCGTATAAATCTTTAGGCTTTGTGTATAGAGGAACCACAGATCCGTGGGACCACCTCGGCCATTTTGAAATCGCAGCATCGGTGCATAAGTTATCTGATGCAGTCATGTGCTGGGTCTTCCCAATGACTTTCACCAAGTTGGCTCAGCTCTGGTTTAGCCAGTTACCGCCGCGTTCCATCAGTAATTTCGACGAATTCAGCTCAGACTTCTTGGATCAATTCACTAGCTGCCGGAAGTATCAGAAGATGTCGCTCGAGTTGTTAGTCTGAAGCAGGAATAAGGCGAAAGCCTGCGTGCTTATATTAATCGATTTACTAATGAAAATTTCGAAGTGCCTTCTGCGTCAGAAGAACTCTTGGTGGAGCCCTTTCGCAGGGCCTCAGGAGAGGTGAATTTTTCCAATCGCTGGTGGTGAAGCCAGCTCTGAAGATTGGAGAGATCTTGGAGAGAGCAGAAAAATATATCCATTTGGAAGAAGCCCTGAAAATCAAGGATGAAGGAGAGAAGAAAAGGGAGAGAAATGACAGAGAGGACAGGCCACCAATAAAGAAATCTAGGATAGACCTGTCTGTAGGAAGACCTCGCTTCGACAGATATACGCCTCTGGCAACGCCGCAGGGTGAAATCTTACAGGCAATAGAGAGGCACCCAGACCTGAAATGGCCTAAGACTTATTCACAGAGGCCCAAGAAAGAAAGATCTGACCGATTCTGTTGTTTCCATAATGAATATGGGCATGACACAGATCAATGCACTCATCTGAAAGATGAGTTGGAAAGAATGGTGCAAGCGGGGCACCTGAAAGAATACGTGCGAATGCGGAAGGAGGGGGCCAGATCTGGTCATGGCAGTCATGACAGACCTCAGCAAAGTAAACGGGATCAGGACAGAGGGCGTAATGAGGAGAGGCGGAATGGCCAGGCCCAAGTCATCCATGTAGAGATCTAGATGATTACTGGTGGTGAATGGGAGGAGCACTCCAAGCGGATGCAGCATAGCTACGTTCGAGATGCAAGAGATCTTTTCCGTAAATCACTTGAAGTTGCGCAGATGGCTTCTACCCCGAATATTTGTTTTGGATCGGAGGATGGCTATGGCGTTTTGGCCCCCCACGTGGATGCTCTAGTTATAACGGCTACTATTGCCAATTACAATGTGAGGCAAATTTTTGTGGATACAGGAAGCTCTGCTGATATTCTATTTTATGACTATTTTCAACAGTTAAAATTGGATGTTGAATTGGAAGAGGTTACTACCTCCCTAGTAGGGTTTGGAAGAGGAGCTCTGAAACCTTTGGGAGCGGTCAGGCTCCTCGTAACACTAGGGGAGGAACCATATAGGGTAACCAAAACAGTGCGGTTTCTGGTAGTTGATGCGCCGTCTTCATACAACGTCATGCTCGGACGACAATCTCTGAGCTAATTCCAGGCCGTAATTTTAGTATATCATATGAAGATGAAATTTCCGGCGGAGGATGGAATGGGCGAGGTCAGAGGTGATCAGTATGTGTCCAGGCAGACGTACATGGAATGCATTAGATGGAACGAGGATGAAAGACAGAGAAAGAGAGCTCGGACAGAGCATCCTAAGACAGATCTGGTTCAGAGAGAGGAGGGTTTGATGATGGTGGAGGTAGTTCCGGGAGACGAGAGCCGAGTCCTCCGTGTTGGAACGAACCTCAGCCCCAAAGTTCTGACAGGTCTGGTGACATTGTTGCGCGAAAACGTAGATATCTTTGCCTCGTCTCACCAGGATTTTGAAGGGATCGACCCAGACGTGGCTGTGCATCGTCTCAATATTAGCCCTACGGCGAGGCCATTCAAGCAGAAGAAGCGCAACTTTGGACCTGAGAAGGAGGCCATTATTGAAGGTGAAGTAAAGAAGTTGTTGAAGGCCAAGCACATCCAGGAGATTCAATTTCCCGAGTGGCATTCCAACACGGTATTGGTCCCTAAAACCCAAGAGGACTGGCGCATGTGTATAGATTTTCGCGATCTTAACCGCGCTTGTCCCAAGGACCATTACCCTCTCCCGAGGATAGACCAGTGGGTAGATTCCACGTCGGGTTGCGAGCTGCTAAGCATGATGGATGCCTCGCAAGGCTACCACCAAATTAAACTTGCGGAGGAGGACTGGAAGAGGGTTATCTTCATAACCCCTAAAGGGACATACTGTTACGTGGTCATGCCATTTGGACTAAAAAACCCAGGGGCCACGTATCAGAGGCTAGTGGACAATATGTTTAAGGAACAACTTGGGAGAAACATGGAGGTGTATGTGGATGACATGTTGGTTAAAAGCATCCAATCAACCTCACATGTGAACGATCTGAGAGAAACCTTTGATACCCTGAGAAAGTACAAAATGAATCTTAATCCCAAGAAGTGCACATTTGGGGTTACATGGTAACGAAGAAGGGCATTTAGGCTAATCCGGAGAAGGTTAGAGCTATAATGGATATGCAAGCTCTGAGAAATGTCAAAGAGATGCAGTGCTTGGCAGGTCGAATTAATGCTTTGAGTCGGTTTGTTTCACGCTCGACTGAGAAGAGCTTACCATTTTTTCAAGCCTTACGTAAGAAGGCCAAGTTTCAATGGAATGATGAATGTGAAGATGCGTTTAGACTATTGAAAGAGAACCTAGCTAGTATGGCCTTGTTCACAAAGCCTGTCCAAGGTGAGCCTTTAATCCTATACTTATCCGTAGGGAACAGGCAGTCAGCTCTGTCCTACTGGGGGAAGAGGGCAAGGTGCAGAGACCAGTCTATTTCTGGAGCAAGGTCTTGCATGAGGAAGAGGTGATATACGTAGAAGTAGAACTAGCGATGCTTGCGCTGGTTGGAACAGCTCGCAAGCTACGCCCATACTTTCTTTCGCATAGCATAATAGTGAGGACTAACTTGTCGTTGAAAGCCATAATGGACAAGCTAGAGGTGTCAGGGAGGCTGGTCAAATGGATAATAGAGCTCAGTGAGTTTGATGTCGCGTTCGAGGCCAGGACGGCCATTAAGGCGCAAGCCTTGGTTGATTTCATGCAAGAATTAACTAACCCCCCAGATGACAAACAGGATTGGACAATTTTCACAGATGGGTCAGTAGGGAATCAAGGCTGCGGGGCAGGGAAAGTACTAATCGACCCAATAGGTACAACTACTGAGTATGTTATACGCTTGAATTATGCCCTGTCTAATAACGCAGCTGAGTACGTGGCCCTCCTGAGAGGAGTTCAGATGGCAAGAGATCTGGGGGCAGAGCAGGTCTGTGCCAGGGTAGATTCACAGTTGGTCTGCAAACAAATCAGCGGCGATCTTGAGACAAGAGAAAAGCATATGCAAAAGTATTTAGCTCGGTTTAAGGAGCTCGCTAAGGATATGACAGCTCTGACGATCCTGCAAATCCCCAGAGAAGAAAATGGAAAAGTGGATTATCTAGCGAAGGTTACGAGCTCGGCTGTGGATTGCCAAGAAAGAACAATCACTTTGTTGATGGCAAATAAAGATTTTTTGACAGAGCAGGTGTGCTCGCTTGTTCAGAAGAATGACTGGCGCGTCCCTATAAAATCTTATCAAGAGAAGGGAGAATTGACGGAAGAAAGGAAAGAAGTAGTCAAAGTAAAAACCAGGGCTGCAAGATTTTGTTTGATTAAGGGAGAGCTGTACCGGAGAGGGTTTAGGCAACCCCTCTTACGATGTCTAAGCCGAGAAGAAGGAACTCATGTTCTCAGGGAAGTCCACGAGGGATGTTGTGGCAACCATATGGGTGCAAGATCCCTCTCTAGCAAAATCTTGCGAGCAGGATATTTGTGGCCACAATTGAGAAAAGAGGCGGAAGATTTTGTGCGTACTTGCGAAAAGTGTCAGAGAAATTCATCCTTGATACACAAGCCCGCGGAAGAGCTCATGACGATGAGCTCTCCCTGTCCTTTTGCCAAATGGGGAATCGGCTTGGTTGGTCCTTTCCCCATGGCACCTGCCCAAAATAAGTTCTTAATAGTGGACATTGATTATTTTAGTAAATGGGTGGAGGCCGAGGCTTTGGCAAAGATCACAGAAGACGCAGTGATGAAGTTTTTATGGAAAAACATTGTGTGCAGATTTGGCATTCCTTGAATCCTGGTCTCGGATAATGGCACCCAGTTCATGGGTGCCAGAATAAAAGCCTGGTGTGCGAAAATGAAAGTTGATCAGCATTTCACGTCTGTCTACCATCCTCAGGCCAACGGTCAAGTTGAAGTGACCAACCGCATACTAGTACAGGGGATCAAGACACGTCTGGAGAAGGCCGGAGTTAGATGGGTCGACGAGCTCAGTTCAACCCTATGGGTGTACACAACTAATCCTAAGGAGAGCACAGGGGAAATGCCATTTAGCCTAGTTTATGGTATGGATGCTGTGGTCCCCGCCGAGATTAGTATGGAAAATCACCGAGTCCAGAAAATTGGTTGAGGAACAGAATGAGCTGTTAATTAGGGATGCCCTGGACTTGGTGGAGGAGAAAAGGGACAGAGATGCTGTCAGAATGGCGCACATCAAGGGAAGAATAAAACCAACGTACGATAAGTCCGTGATCAAGAGGCATTTCCAAGTTGGAGATCTAGTTTTAAGACAAGCTGATTTGGGAAAAATAAAAAGAAAGCTGGATACCGCGTGGTAGGGACCACTTCGAGTCACCCAAGTCTTAGCAGGTGGCACTTATAAGTTGTAAGAGCTGGATGGAGCTGAAATTCCTCGTGCATGGAACATTGCAAACTTACGGAAATTTTATGTATAAATGTAAACTTATAAATGTTTTATTAAATGATAATGCAGGTCTATTCCCGTTTTTCCACAATTTAAAAGCATCTTCATTAAGCCAGGATTGGCTAAGGGCAGATGCCCCGATTTCCTGACCTGATTGTCAGTTTAAGCCAGGATTGGCTAAGGGCAGATGCCCCGATTTCCTGACCTGATTGTCAGTTTAAGCCAAGATTGGCTAAGAGCGAATGCCCCGATTTCCTGACCTGATTGTCAGTTTAAGCCAGGATTGGCTAAGGGCGGATGCCCCGATTTCCTGACCTGTTTGTCAGTTTAAGCCAGGATTGGCTAAGGGCGGATGCCCCGATTTCCTAACCTGATAGTCAGTTTAAGCCAGGATTGGCTAAGGGCGGATGCCCTGATTTCTTGACCTGATTGTCAGTTTAAGCCAGGATTGGCTAAGGTTGGATGCCCCGATTTCCTGACCTGATTGTCAATTTAACCCAGAATTGGCTAAGGGCAGATGCCCCGATTTCCTGACCTGATTTTCAGTTTAATCAAGGATTGGCTAAGGGCAGATGCCCCGATTTCTTGACCTGATTGTCAGTTTAAGCAAGGATTGGCTAAGGGCGGGTTCCCCGATTTCCTGACCTGATTGTCAGTTTAAGCCAGGATAGGCTAAAGGCGGATGCCCTAATTTCCTGACCTGGTTGCCAAAAACATCAGGATGGACTTAGGGTGGCTGCCCATGAAATATTCTTACTTGTTTAAACAGGTTACGCTAGGCTGCCTAAGAATGCAGACCTGCATTAATGCCTGACCTGATCAACAGCCTGAAGCCCAGGAAATGCTTGCCTTGGTTGATCAGCCCCAAACAAGACCTGACTAAAGGCGGAGGCCTTAGAGGGTAAGTCTAAAAAACTTGGATTGGCTAACGCTTGGAAAAACACAATTCACATGTTTGAACATAAATGAATCGATTAAAATTTTTTAAGCCCTTATATTAATCATGATATTCTGGTGGATAAAAATTGCATAGGCAAGACACCAGGATTTGTTGCCATTAGAAAGCCTTACTTTTCATTACTTTTCGAGGAGAAATCCAACTAACATATTTTGAAGACATTTCACTCATTAAGTTCTAGGAAATACAAAAGGCAGACTGCGCACACCTTCTACTATGAAGGTTGGCGATTTTGATTACAGAATGTAGGAAATAAAAAGAGACTAATACAAGTGTTCATCCGCGAGGAGCCCTTCGATCTGAGGCCAGAGCTCGGCGAACACGCCAAAGCTCACGTTCCATCTCATGAAGACGCTGACGATATTTGTCAGCCCGCCCTGACAGAGCGTGAGCCTCGCCGGCGGCGATAGTCAAACGGCTCACCGACTCTTTCAAATCGGATTTCTCCTCCTGGAATTGACGGTTCAGCTGGCGCAGCTCGGCCCATTCCCATTTGTAATGGCGTTTCTTCTGTCTTTTCCTTTCTAGAAGGCGGTAGAGGTAACCAATCTTTTCTTTGAGCATGGTTAATCGGTCGGAAAGCTTGAAATTTTCAACGACCAGAGATATGTTCTTTCTCTTCACGATATCAAGTTCTTCAAGGAGGGGAGACGAAGCCATTTTTGATATTTGAAGAAAAATGATTCATATATACTCATATATAAAGGAAGCCAAGCACGTGCCAGAGAATCAATAGTACTAGGGTTTCTGAAAAATAAGAAAACCTAGAATATCAAGAGTTACTACAAGACAAAAGTTCATTATCATAAATCAGAAGATAAGTTCAGTACAAGTTCATAAAGGAAACAGATCAGCCACATAGGCAAAATTACAGATTTTTCATCAGAATAAGATACAATTACAAAAGCCAAGTCACCAGACATCCTGAGCTAAGCCCCATAGTCCGCCGTTATCAGCTCTTCCGGATCCTCAGCTCGGGAAACCTCCCCAAAGTACCTCTCGAACTGAGCAGCACATTACAACTCTCCCAGATTGGCGAAAGTTGGAGAATTCGCAGTCGTTGCCACAACTATGGCCAACGACTGGCCTAGGGGGGGGGGGAGAGCTTGAGGAAGAAGAGCAAAAGACTTGGCGCACGTGATCAGCAAATGCCGCATCATCCATATTGTGTAGGCGGTCATCCTTGGTGACGTGACTGAAGCACGTTGGCTTGGGAGGGGTTTCAAGAGGAACAGAGCGGTCGAAGGGAATGGAAGGATTTTTGCTTAACCACTTGGCCTGAGTATCCAGACAAAAGTGGTAGTACACCTCAGCCTCGGGGACCAGGATGTCGTACAGCTCGATCGATCCCAAGAAGGCTCGACGGGTGGTCTCTCGGGTCAGCTGGATCAGGCGTAGCCCTTCCTCAGAGTTGAGGAATTCAAGGCGGCCTTCTGCCCGCCCCTCAGTACGACCTCTGCTCTCTCCATCAACCTCTCCTTCGACCCGATCTCGCTGAACCTTGTCTTTGAGCTCTTGTTCCCGGAGAATGGCCTGAGCATGCTGTCTGCCCTCTGACTCCTTGGCTTCACAAAGCTCCAGTCGTGCTGACTCTAGCTCTGACTTCAACAGCTCTACCTCCGCTTCACGAAGCTCCAGTCGCACTGACTCCAACTCTGCCTTCAACAGCTCTATCTCTGATTCAGAGGCCTGCAACTTGACCTGGGCATCCTGGAATCTGCAGGATAACTCTTGCCTCTACTCTTTTAGGGTTTCATTCTCTTTCTTCAGATCGGCCTGCAATAGGGAGCCCCGGGCCTGAGCCAGCAAAGATGCCCTTCCCACCATGGCCTGAAAAGAGAAAAGGATAAGTAAGGAACCTGAAGAAACTAAGGATATAACAAGTAAAGAAATCCTTACCTGAGCCTCCGCTTTAAAGTATAACTCAAGCAGCTCAGAATCAGACATCTTATCCACGACACGGCGATCGGCCGTGGGAGCTAGCCCCATCATGAACTATCTCGTTACCTCCCCAGGACAGTTCAAAACGGACCGATTGAAAAGAGCTTGATTAGGATAAGGGGGAACTTGCGGAACCGCCTCAGGGATGGCCCGAGTTTCAGACCCGCCTCCGTTTTCGAGCATGTAACTAAGTCTCATCCTCGGAGTCCACCAGAAGCAGGTCTGCAGAGACCTGAGCTGCGGACTCGGGTGCGACACTCCTTATTAGCTCTGGATTCTTCCTCACTATCCCTGGGAGTTCCACTTCAGGCTGAGAAGCCCTGATCTGTATCTGGGGCTGGCCGCTTGAAGGTGCTAAAAAAGCGACCGCTTCTAGAGGAGGAGAAGTAGAAGCTCTGGCAGTTTCACTTAGGGGGCTCCTTGGGCCTCCACCCGCGGCTTTTTTCTTCTTGACGGCCATGCACGCTTGCATTATTTTTACTAAAATAGAAAATGAGATTAGAAATAATAAATAGCCACAATTAGAAGGGACGAACAGGCAGTTCAGGAATATACCGATGTGAGGGGGCAAAGGCCCGTTCTCCTTTTGCGTGTTGAAAAAGTTTGAAAGGTCAGGTTTGAGGACTGTGGTTAGGTAGAAAGGCTTCCCGTTAAGGGTAGCGATTTTCTTGGTCAGATGTGGCGTCCTGTCACCACGGGATAAATGTACTTGTGGGGGAAGGATACTGATAGGAGCAGTGGAGAAGCCCCAATCTCCAGTGCATTGGACGAAAAAGAACTTCTTCTTCCAGGCCTTGTGAGAAGAGGGAAGGCCAGTCAAGAAGTGAACATCTGATCTGGCCGAAAGATAGAAGAAGCCCGAAGAACTCTTGGCTAAAAAAAGGGAGTAGAAAAGTTGAGCTGTGGGAGTAATCCCAGAATATTAAGCCGCTAGATGGAAGCCGGCCATAACCCGAAAAGCATTGGGCAAAAACTGATACACCGGAACTTAGTACATCCTGGAAACGGCTAAGATGAAAGGATGCACAGGTAGACTCAGGCCGGCGTGGAATTGATCTATGAAAAAGGTCAGGTGACGGGGGTGAGGCGACGAAGCCCTCTTATCCGGCGCCGGACTGGTGAAAATAAAATTGTCGGAGATATTGAAGGTGGCGCGTATATTCCTAAGGATCTGGGTGCTCACTATAGAAGTTATATTATCATGAGGGAGACGGGGAGGGGCTAGTGGAGGCTTCTCCGGAAGAGTCGCCGGAGGCGACTCTAAAAATGATATATTTACAGTGGAGGTAGAATTCGCCGGAATCGCCGATGAATCCTCCACACTAGAACCGGAGTGAGAAGAAGAGGCTGACATAATTAAAGGCTGTATAAGGAAATGAAGAAAGTACCTGGTCTACAAAGTGATTGGAGAAGCTGTACAAGGAGAAACTGAGTCGAAGAATTCGCCGGAATATTAGAGAGAAAAGAGGGGAACTCAAGAATTTTGTGAAAGTAAAATTTGAAAAGTGGGAGAGAAAAGATAGCCTAGGGGAATAAGGGGCAAGTGGATAAATCCAAAAAAAAACAAGAATTGAGAAAAGAGGGATATGATGGGATCCCCGCATTTAAAGTAGACAGGTGAACAGTACTCGAGGTGGTGAGCTGGAGCGTCAATCGTCCTAGAGTAGGTCATGCGCCGCTGACTTGTCAGTACTTGGAGAGGCATAAGGGAATAGCAAACATTTAGGAATATGGACCGACACCACTAACGCCAATGATTAGGCCTGATCGCCAGGCGGATTTCTTGGGATTCACAGCGGTACGAGAAGCAATAAAGGACGGGACCACGTTTTCCCTTGGAAAGCTCTGGAAATTTTACAGCTCTACCCCAACTATTTCGGGGGAAGGAGTTGATGTGGCATAAATAATCAGGCCTGGATTGGGGTAGATCTGATTAAAAATAAGCAATGATAGAAAATCCGGGCTGATTTGTTCATTGAGAAGATCTGACCTTACCTTTCTCAATGAAAGATTATTGCAGCTCAGGAATCGTACTGAGTTAGAAAGTCCTCCGAAACAGAGTCCTCGAGAGGCAAGAGCAGGTCTGGGCGGATACCCACACCTGAGAAGTAACATGGAACACTAGAGGAAGAGCAGGCCTAGACCAGACCTGGTTTCATGTTTACCCAGAAAAGAACAAGTGGGACCGCTTGTCAGAGTTTTTTGCTTAAACGGCCTATGATTCGCGGCCTTTGTTTCTGAGATCCCGGAAAGGGGTCCCCACTGGGAAAACTATAAATATCTCAGCCCCTAGGCTGAGAAAGGTATGTCATTCTTTTATGCATTCCTTCTTTCTTTCCTGGAAAACACCTCATACGCTTTATGACTTAAGCATCGGAGAGGTTTTCACCGAAAAAACACCGGTGGTCCTTTCTAACGTGTGTTTGTGTGCAGGTCGGGAAGGCACATCAGTTTTCAGGAAGTATCATATTTTTGGGCAAAACACCAAGCCCTACTATCAACATCGCTAATCAGTTTTCTGGCCAGAGAAGAGACACCTAGACTGGTGCAGGAGCGATAGAGAAAGAGGTCGCCACCCAGGAATGGACGGCCTAGCAAGATAGTGTGGTCGGATCCATCATTCTTCACCATGCCCACATCGAACACCACAAAATCTACCAGAACCACGATCCCCCAGACCTGAACAAGAACATCCTTGACTACCCCCTTTGGGTGTCTAATTGACCGATCGGCCAATTGTAATTAAATGCGTGTCTCTTGTAAAGGAGGAAGTTCCAAATGTTTGTATCAAAAACAGCATCAAATTAACATCTGCCCCTGAATCAAGCATGCCATTAGTGATTTCTCCATTCCCGAGTTTGATAACAATACAAAACAAACCGGGATCTACCTTCTAAGAGTCGAGAGAGAAGGGTCACAAACCACATTTGCTTCCTTAGAAAGATAAACTATCTCATTCATAGCTCTCTCAAGCCTTTTGGAAGAAAGCTCCATGGGCAGATCTCGGATGGCGTCTAATAAATTGGACAATATATCATGGAGCTTTTGAAATTGGTCGTCCTTCGTAACAATTTGTATCTAGGACGGATAGGGCATGGGGGTCTTAGAGGTTGGTGCTTTGTAGGGATTCGAAGACTTGTGAAGTCCATCGAGAAGTTCTATTGCCAGAATGGGACCCACGCGAGTAGAAACGAGAAGAGTAAGAACACTCGAGATAGAAACCACCTCCTCCTTGGATGGCGGGACAACCTTATTATCATCCACCCCACCACTTCCAAGGACCGTAACTGCATGAGCTTGTGAAGGTTGGATTGGCAATTTTCCTTTCTCATTCGCTTATTTTAGCATATTCACGTCACTTGCCAATTGCCACATTCTAGTGTTTAACCCATTTGTTGTGGCCTCAAGAGCATTGAATCGAGCATCGAACGTAGCCATCGTAACGGACAATGATTTCAATTGGTGCATAATGGCCAAGAGATTCGGATCGGAAGGTGGAGTAGGAGTGCACACCGGAATAGGCGGACGAGATGGGCCCACGGGAGGATTAACAACCGCATTTGTATTGGCATAGATAAGATCTGGGTGCATGCGGTTGTTAGGATGATACGGAGGATTGTAATTCGGAGGGCGAGAAAAGGCGTCTTAGCAACACCGGATCCCACTTGATACCCTTGAATACTACACACATCCTCCAATTGAGGCATCGGTATATAAAAAGAAGGATTTGACGGACAACACACGGTATCATGACCAACTATTCCACACGACGCACACGGGGGATTTGGGCTTGGGTTAGACAACTTAGCAATTTGAGCCGCCATAGCCGCGATTTTCTTTTCCATCTCAAGCTCCTTAGGGGAAGAAGTTTCACTCACTTCATTAGTACTCGAGTACTGTTAGTTTAGTATACTGGAAGGACATATCTTTGTATACTTATACTAATTATTTATGATGATATGAAATGGTTTTGCAGTCACTGTTTGCATTTTAGTTTATTTTATATAATCGTTCTAGTGCAAAATGTTCCATATACATACGTTGTAGATGATATGGTGTGGGGAGTCACACGGTAAGATCATATCATCGGAACCTTGTATTGTATTAAATGCTCACGGCATAGATGGTCCTAAACACACCATCCATAAACCGTAGGATAATATGACAAGTCAGTTTATCTTGATTGACTGATTATTCTAGTACACACCGTGTAGTGTATTTGATGAAAGGATCGCGATAGGATACTATTCTGTCTCTGACCCAAATAGTGAGAGAATAAAGATCCACAAAGTTCGGGTTCTGAACTCATGTGATGCTGCCGATCATATTCTTGTACTGATCAATGCTTTGATATTTATCAATGGGTGAGATTTTTTCGTAGATCAATAGATTCGATATTTTGGGCAATGTCAGTTCATGTATGATGAGTCGAACAGTATGCATGAGCACCGTGTCCTGGTGCGCCAGGTTGATGATGTTCTCTTGAGGAAACACAAGTGCATGCTGAAACCCTGCAGGTGGAATTTATTTCGTGCATGAATAAAGCTTGTGTGGTAATACTCAAGGTTTTAGAAGTTAATTAATTATAGCTATCAGAGGCTTACATAATTAATTAATTAATGAACATTAAATCTTAAAACACGGGGAATGGATGGACTAAAGAGGAAAGCTTATTCAGAAATATGTATTAAATTGGTAGGTCAGTTTTACCTTTTTAGTGGAATAAAAGTAAAACTTAATTTATTTAATTATATCCTAAGTTTATTGGATATTAGAAATTAAATAAATTAGGGCCAGTTTAATATTCTTTTAGATCCCTGTTATAGCCCAATATGACTGTAAGTGGACTAGAGATGGAACATGATATAGAGGCCTAAACCCAGTAGGGTTTGGAGGCTTGATTTCCGAAAACCCCTAGTATAAACAGGGGTGTAATTTTCGAAAATCACACACATATTTACACAAAAAATCAGCCCCTCTTGGTTCTTACCTGATCTCCATAGAATTCACAATACTATCTGTAGTATACAACCCACTCTGTATAAATACGCAGTCCGGGAATACAACAGAAGATCCGAGAGTTGAATCTGCTTCAGAGATTCGACGGCTTTGAGGGAGAGGAGAGGTGCCGAATTCATCTTCATTCAACATCAAGATCAGACGTTTGATCTTGTCCTCAGACTGTCTGATTATTTTAAGTGGATTCAATATTTATGTTTCCGCTTTATTAAATTTGAATCTGCCGTGCATGTTTTAATCCGGACGTGTGAATACATTCATATGCATGAAAATATGATTTACATGAACACATAATTAAAATATGAATATCCAAAAGATCCTGCGGGGCTCAATTCGAGAAAACCCCAACAATTGGTATCAGAGCGGGTTTCGGCACTGTTCTTATTTTAATTGTTTCATAAATTTCAAACTACATGATTAAATTTGATGTTGAATTTATGGTTTTTAAATTTTCAGATTTAATAGCCCATGTATTTCAATTTTTTATGGCTTTTAAAACTTGGATGAATTTTTTGATTATTTTTGAAAATTCTAGTTTTAAAGGAATTATAATTTTCGGTCATCTTGGAATAAGATTTGGATTGATATTTGATGAACTAAAAATTTTCAGATTTTATTTTCATGACGAAAGAAAGTTTGATGGTCAATATTTTTTTTATGTCTAATAAATTCCCTAATTTTAATTGATAATTTTCGGTACTATAGAAATAATTTTGGATGGACTTTTTATCATCATAAAAATTTCAAGATTTATTTTCTGACATGGTTTGAAAATTATGGAGATTAGAAAAGGAATAACTAATTTTTGATGTATATTAAAAGTTACCTAGTTCTGATCAACTTAGTTTTGAAAAAGGAATTTTAGATTTGGTAATTTTTGAAGTGGTTCAGAATTTTCAGAATTTTTATTCTTGTGATTTTGAAACTGTCAATATTTTAATTGGAATAGATTTTTGATTAATGTCAAAATTTCCAAGTGTGAAAAATAGGATAAATTTAGATTTTAGTAAATTATTTTGGAGAAGATTTTAATTAAAATTAAATTTTCAAATTTATTTATGTGTGTATTTTGAAAATTACATATGTTGGATTTAGATTTGGTATTATTTTATGTTACCTAATTTAAATACTAATAAATATGAAAATAGAATTCTAAATCTTGAAATATTTGGAGTGGATCAAATTTTCAGATTAATTATTCTTGTTATTTTCGAAATTTGTGGTATTTTAAATTGGATAAGGTAATTTTGATATAGATAAATAAATATCAAGAGTCCAATTGTAAAAGGGATTAAATTTAAGATAAGATTTGGAAGAATTTGAAGTGGATCAAAATTCCAAATCCTAATCTTTGTAGAATTCGATCCTTAGATGTAATATTTGGATTAGATTTTGATATATGTCAAGATATCCAAATATTATTTAAATTAGGGATATTTCGAAAATTTAAAATAAATTTGGAGGATATTTTAATTAATTTTTAGATTTATTTTTTTGATAATTTTCGAATAATTAAAAGTTTAAAATTGGTGGATAATTTTTTTTTAATTTCCAATTTTATCTTGTTGTATATTTTCGAATTAATTAATTTAATTAATTGTAAAATTCGAAAATCATAAGTTCATGTATAGTTATCATGTGTTATTTCATGAGCATCATATTTCAATGATTGTTGGATTTGTAGACGGTATTTGCTTGCAGGTTTACCAACTATCATGGCTCCAATTTTATTTTATGTGATATTATGAATGTATGGTTGAATGAATGTTTTGGCCGTATGCCAGTTTGGCTACGTGATTTTTATCCATGAGAAAATCCATGGATTAGGTCTAGGTTTTATTTTATGTTGTTTTAATGCAATAGAAGTAAAATTGTTAGACCGATTTTTGAGTTGTAATTTTATTCTAGATGTACTAGTTCTTTTCCTTTTGGAATAGTTAGGCTGTATATAATAGAAATCGGAGATCAACTCAAAAGAGGTAAGAAGTACATCACCAAGAAGGAGGGTTCACTGATTCACGTCCCGAAACCCTAAGTTGCAGCTAGGGTTTCGGCGAGGCGCAGTGATGGAGGTGGCGGCCCAACTGTTCTTCCGGAGCTGTCTTTCCAGTTTATCTCATCAATCAACATGAGATAATAAGCCATGATATTTGGTTTTATTTTCATTGCTTATTCATATTGTTTGAAGCATGCAATGGATGTTTACATTTTATGTGATAATTGTATGTTGTTAAATGGGATAAAATGAAACCGCAAGCATAAATAACCAAGTGGGAGAGATACATACCAAAGTATGTGAAAATATTATACGGTCTCCATTAACCTGGTTTAATTGAGATTTGATGGGCATGCGCGTTGACATCGGTCTTCCTCCATATCGGATGTGTCATATCATGGAAATATCTAAAAATTAAATCTCCTCGATGGATAGGTGTAGAGCACAATTAGAACTGACTGACTCCTCCATCTGGAGCAGTCAAATTCGAAATTGAGCTCTTGGGGCAAAGATGATGGTGTTCACACTTAGACAATGTATTGATAAACGTCCACATGATCGTGGCTTATCAATTAGATAATTATGTGACCGTGTTTTATCCGGCTATTAATTTGCTTGTTGTAAGGTAATATAACTGGAGGCAAATTAAAGGTTTAAAACCTATTTAAAAATGAATTTTATAAACGTCCACACGATCGTGGCTTATAAAAGTTTTTTTTAAGGGTCTGTGGAAATGTATATAATTCTTTGTGAGGTTTTCTATTATATACTGTTTATCCTAAAGTTTGTGACTGTATTGTATGTTTTGTTTCAGTTCTTTCCATATCATTATGGCTCTCTCCAATTTGTCCTCTATACTCAAAGAAAACAAACTCGTCGGTGAAAATTATAATGATTGGATTCGAAACCTGAACTTAGTCTTAGTTGCTGAGGGACACAAATTCGTACTTAAGGAAGAATGTCCTCAACGGCCGGAAGAGGGTGCTGACGAGGCTCAAAGGGTCGCGTATGACAAGTGGGTCAAGTCTGATGAGATTGCGCGCTGCTACATTTTGGCTTCTATGTCAAATGTGTTGCAACATCAGCATCAAACTATGAAGACTGCTGCTGAAATCATGCTCAACCTGAAGGAGCTGTTCGGTCATCAGAACCGCTCGACACGCCACTTGGCAATAAAGAAGCTTATGAATGCGAGGATGACTGACTCCACACCTCTTAGGGATCACGTTCTCACGATGATGGGACATCTGGCTGAGATCGAGACCTTGGGTGGCAGTCTGGATGCTGATTCTCAGCTTGACATCGTGCTTCACAGTTTGTCTTTGAAGTTTAAGCAGTTTAGGTTGAACTTCTTGATGGTAAAGAAGGATGTGACCTTGGCTGAACTGTTCATAGATCTTCAGGCATCTGAACTGCTTCAGAAGAACATTTCTGAGGTGCACATGGCCGACGTTAGGGCGTCTTCTTCGGGGGCTTAAAAGAAGAAGAGGTTCATTCCTAAGAATGCTGCAAATCCACGCGCCCTTTTAAGCCCCGGCAGAAGGACTGACTCGAACAGATAGGCCGACCCACGTTGATTTGTGGCGCCTAAGGTGAAGAAGCTAAAGGCAAAGATTTCTCCTGAGGAGTTCAAGTGGAAGACCAAATGCTTCAAGTGTGGCCAGTCAGGTTACTGGAAGTCCATGTGTCCCAACAAGAAGATTAAGAGATTTCAGCCACTAGAGTGTGAGGATGAGATCACTGTCTAAATGGGCAACGCTACGAAAGTGGAGGCTGTTGCAGTGGGAGACGTTATTTTACGTTTTAGTAGTGATAGAACATTGGTTTTGAGAGATTGTCTTTATGTGCCTGGTTTTATGCGAAACTTAATTTCTGTTTCTAAACTTTTTATGGATGGATATTCTGTTTCTTTTTATGACAAGGTTGTTGTCTTTAGTGGTAAACGTTTTATCTGTTCTGGCACATTGAATGGATAACTTTACATTCTCAAACCAACGTTTAATACTACACCAAAGCAACTTTTGAATACTTCGATTATTAACTCTAACAAAAGAAAAGGACCTTCGGAATTGAATCAAACCTATCTTTGGCATCTTAGGCTCGGTCATATTAATATAAAGGGGATACAAAGGTTGGTAAATGATGGACCATTGTCTTCTTTGGTTCTGGAATCATTTCCTTTGTGTGAATCCTGTTTAGAAGGGAAAATGACCAAGCGTACTTTCTGTTTTGCATGTAATTGTTGTATTTTTCCTTGTGTCTTTAGTTAGAGTTTAACGTCGTTTCTAGTAGTTTAGAGTCGTTTTTCATTATGTTTTAGGTCTTTTTCTTGTTTATTATATTTTTGGATTTAAGTGTACTAAGTGTGAGGTTTTTTTGCTATTTTTGGGTTTTTAAGTTTGAATTCTTGTTTTGTAGGTGGCTAAAAAGGATTATATTCGCTCGGTGGATGTCTCAGTTGTCGTAATACAAGAATAACTCCAGAACCACTTGTGCCATTTGACTCCACTTTATACCATTGGAAATATGAGAGAATTTTCTAAAACTTTTGTATTTACAACAATTCCAAATCTCGAGTTTAAGAATGGTAATAATCAGCTTTAAGTGGAGACAGTTCGTCGTCGTCTCGTTTGTGGCAGGTTTTTGTTCGGAGCCCATAACTCTCGGAGAAAAATTCCAAACGACACCACTCAAATACCATATGATAGACAAGAGAAAGGGCTACATTTCATATGAAGACATCATTGGCTAATTCCGAGTTTTTGGCGGTCGATCGACTGAGTTTCAGTCGATCGACTGCCTGTCAGAGTTACGTTGCTCTCTGGAAAGCAGTCGATCGACTGCTTTCTCAGTCGATCGACTGAGACGCTGGGAGCTCGGACATTTTGAGCATTTTTGGACGTTTTTGACCCTACAAACAACTATATAAAGCCTACACCTTACACCTTTGAGGGGATAACTCCTCTCCCAACCCTAACTTGGGTTTGGGATCAAATTACTCTAAAGCTCTTGATAATTTTCTCTTTTCTTAGGTTTTAGATTCAACTTCAAGCTTTGATGTAATTTCTTTTCCTAGTTTTAGATTAACTTTCATGCTTGGCCTTGGGTTTGTAAGCCTAAGAGGAATCCAAATACTCCTTTGGATTGTTATTTTGATTCAATTTCATTCAAGCTTTGTTTCATTTCTTAATTCAAGTAAGTTTCCCTTCAATTTCATGTTTTATGCTTTAATTCCATGCTTTGTTCTTCATTTCCATGCTTGTTCTCCATGTTATGCCTTTTCTCTTAGCTACTTGATTTCATGATGAAACATGTGAATTGACTATGGATTCTAGTTGAGTGACACACTTAGACTATAGATCGGGTCCTTGATCATCATGATTTTGAGTTTTTCCTATGCTTTATTTTGGTTTTTATTTTTATGCTTTGTTTCATGCTTAAATCCTAGATCTAGGCTTTGTCTCTTGTCATTTTTCTTAAAGTTTTCAACTTTCTTGTCAACTTTCCTTTCTCTTTACATCCATGCTTTCAATTTTTGTTAATTTGCATTATTTAGGATTTTATGCATAGTTGTACCTTGTGCTGGCATGCTTGTACTTGGTGAAACAATGCTTGTTTTTACTTGTTTTCATTAATTTCTTGCATTTTCATGTTAAGGCATCCGACGAGGCATCCTACCCACTTGCACTTTCATTTTTTAGGATAGTTAGATATTTTATTTGCTTTATTTTCATTTTCCCTTTATTTTTCAAGCTTGAAACACATTGAATACTTCAATTGAATCGATCTCCAATAATACCAAGCCATGAACCCGTTGATTCATTTCAACACCACGAAAACTCTTCTAACAAAATGGCGCCGTTGCAACTCGGCTTGGTTAAGGCTTTCAATTTGGTTGTAGTTTCATTGCGTTTTTAGCTTTCTTTGTTATTTGACATTTCTTTGTTTAGTATGCAAGGTTCGTATATCTATGGTGGATACATTCCCAACATGGGAGGGCATGGTGCAAACCATGTTGGGAATGAGAGGATGTATAATGGATTTGGCAACGTGGGAGGGCATGGTGGCAAACCACGTTGCCAACGGTGGCTATGGTTATGGGAGACCCAACATGGGAGGGCAATGGTGCAAACCATGTTGGGTTTTGGTGGCGTCGTGGGTATGAATGGCTCTTCCGGAGGGTATGATGCTTCAAATCCTTACTATGTGGGGTTATGAGTCGTTTGGCGGTCCGAGCTCCTATGAGATAAGTCCCCCCATCCGTACTATGAGGGATCTTAACCAACCTTTTTTGGGATGTGGATGGTGTGGATCGCGTGGTCATGATACCTACTCTTGCCGTTTTGAGGATGTGTATTGACGACCATGGATGTCCGGTGGGACCCGATTGTGCCATGTCATCTTTTGCTCCACCGCCGTCTCATTATCCGGTTGTTACTCCTCATGTGGGCCCTTATCATCCGAATATCCCGGTGATTTCTACTACTCCACCTCCCGATCCGGATCCATGGGCCATTACAAGCCAATTCTCAAGTCCATCTTCCCCTATCCCTCCGGTCCCGTTCCCCGATAAGTGTGGGGTACTTGATTTGGTTGCCTTGCCGTCGGAAGAGGACTTGTTTTCATTTTCGGATGATTTTAACTCTCATGATCCTTTGCCTTTTACTTCAAAAGAGTCTTGTGAAGAATGGGTATATATGGAATTCGTCAAGGAAAAGGTCGAACGGGTTTATATTGAGAATTGGATTAATGAGGACGTGGTTAGCCCGGTTGCCGATATAGAGGGGTGTTGTGAGGATAAACCCCTTATTCTTCTCGACGAGCCCGTTGTGCCCCTATTCGACCCCATTTTGTGTGGAGATGAGTCTCGATGTGTTGTTGGGGGCAACGGCGACTTTTTAGAGGGGGAGGTGGGGGTTATTGATGATGAGCTTGAAGAAATTGACGATTATCTTGAGGAGGATGGAGAGAGCAAGTCGATTATTATCCTTGCAAACTCGCACCGAGAAGAAGAGGAGGAGAGGATGGTTGAAGGGTTTAAAATTCTTAAAGATGCCATTGAGTGGAGACCCGGAGTGGTTGAAAGAGTTAGGCCTTCGAATTTGATTCTTGATGATATGATGAGAGCCGCGATGTGGAGGTTGTTGTTGGAGGGCTTGATGTTTGTACTAGCCGGGAGTGAGTGGGTGAATCCCATTCACATGGTGCCCAAGACGTGCGGCTTGTTAGTTCTCGAAGATGGAAAAGGAGAGTTGTTGACCACGAGGGCTTCAACGGGTTGGAGGATGTCGATCGAGTTTAAGAAGTTTCATGAGGCCACAAAGAAAGATCGTTTCCCTCTCCCGTTTATCGACTACATGATGGACGAGCTAGCCGGCCAATATTCCTTTTGTTTTCTTGATGAGTCGCCGGGGCACTTCAAAACTACCATTCCACCCGAGGGCCTAGCCGAGACGAATGTCGATTGCCCGCTTGGAGCGCTTGCTTTTTGGCGGATCCTATATGAACTATGCAATGCGCCAAGAACGTTCCAAGGAATGGATCCTCCCGACAAGGAGGAGATTGTGTTGGTGGACCCTCCCATTATATTCCCACCTTGATCAAAAAGGGAGTACGTCAAGCTATTGACGTAAAACAAGCGCTTCTTGGGAGGCAACCCAAGTTCTTTCCATTTCTTTCTTTCTTTATTTCTTTTATTGAAAAATCCAAAAACATTCAAAAATTCAAAAAAAATCCAAAAAACATTTGAAAACTTGAAAAATAAAAAAATATATTTTGTTATAGTTCATATACATATTTCCTTGTGTTTTTGATTTTGAGTGATTTTCTTTTCTAGGTTTTGTTTTTCGACTCCAACCATTGGGCGATTTGATATGATTGATAGCGATCGTGGAGCTGGGAGAAGCTAGCCATGCTCGTTTTTGCTTGGATTTCTTAGATGCCTAGGTGGACCCCACCGAGCTCGACCTAAACTCGCTCGGTTGAGGAAGTTTCTATTCACCCTTCTTTTACTTGATTTTCATTAAAATGCAATGAGGGCATTGCATGGTTTAAGTGTGGGGTGGGTAGGTGGTTAGGGTCCGGGTTTACAAGCATGTTTTGTCATTCTTAACTCAAGCCTTGGCGAAGTGACGCATTCTTGGCGAAGTGACGCTTACTATTTGCGCATTTATATGGTTGAGTCGATTTTTGTGTCTTTTGAGTCGTTATTACATTGTAGAACAATTCCTCGTACTTTGAAGTTTGAATAGTTTACTTGTCGAGTTTTTGCATGTCTTAAGGCCTCTTGTGTGAGGGGTTGAATTTTTGTGCTTCGTCCAAAACCGCCTTTATATATATATAATCAACATTTTCTCGTGAAAAGATTGCAAAGCTCTAAAAGCTCTTTTGATTTCGCTCCCAAATTCGGTGCAAACTAGTGAGTAGCCTTGTGTGATTTATCGGCTTGCTTGCATTTTTATGGAAATTGCATTGAGGAGGTTTGATTTTGCTCGTACATGATTGAATTCGAAAATGACCTTGAGGCACATATATCACCCTTGTTCCGGCCATATTCATATATGTAAGCTACTTAAAAATCCCAAACGAGCCCCCTTGAGCCTTTATCSCGTTTCTTGTTAGCCGAGCTCGATCTTAGCTCTTGTATCTTTGCAAATTGTGAGGTGAGAGGGTGTGTTGTTAGTTGACGAGAAATGTGAGGGAAATCGATTGTAGGCTTCGGGTTTTGAGTTGCTTATACAAAAAAAAAAGGAGAATAAAACTCCAACACAAATCAGGAAAAGTGATAAAGCGTGCGTTCATGTGAAAAGCCTATTTCAAAAAGGCTAATTTTAGTAAAAAGAAGCAAATTCAAAAAGCTTCTAAGTGTTGTGAAAAAAAAAAGTCGGGAATGTGGGTGAATGAAAGGGTTTCGAATGATAGTTTGGTGAATTGGGAAAGGTGAAGCGATTATAAGCTTCGGGCTTTAGAGAGTAGGATTTTGTGTGTTATAGATCACGTTTGATCGTGTGTTAGCCACTATATCCAAATATTACATACCTTAACAAAGATCCAACATTACAACCAATAATAAAGACCTCTTTCGATTCTTCATTGATCATGTACTATGAGCAATTTTGAGCGTCCGATTTGTGAAATCTTGACAAGGTGCATGTATTGACCGACTTGAGCGTACACACGTCCCATATTAAACACTTGAGCGAATTGAGCGAACACCCTCAAGATACCACTTGAGAGGAAGTCATCGTTTTGGCTTGCAATTGAAAAAGAATAATACGAGCAATGCTTGACGATAACGAGTTGGTGTTGATATTTCCATCATATTAATTAAGGATAAGCACAAGGATTTTTTCTTTTTACATAATGTTCATTGCATGTACACTCTCGATTCTTTTCATTGTTCGAGGACGAACAAACCGATAAGTGTGGGGTAGTTGTTATGCATGTAATTGTTGTATTTTTTCTTGTGTCTTTAGTTAGAGTTTAACGTCGTTTCTAGTAGTTTAGAGTCCTTTTTCATTAGGCTTTAGGTATTTTTCTTGTTTATTATATTTTTTGCTTTAAGTGTACTAAGTGTGAGGTTTTTTTGCTATTTTTGGGTTTTTAAGTTTGAATTCTTGTTTTGTAGGTGGCTAAAAAGGATTATATTCGCTCGGTGGATGTCTCAGTTGACGTAATACAAGCATAACTCCAGAACCACTTGTGCCATTTGCCTCCACTTTATACCATTGGAAAGATTAGAGAATTGTCTAAAACTTTTGTGTTTACAACAATTCCAAATCTCGAGTTTAAGAATGGTAATAATCAGCTTTAAGTGGAGACAGTTCGTCGTCGTCTCGTTTGTGGCATGTTTTTGTGCGGAGCCCATAACATTCGGAGAAAAATTCCAAATGACACCACTCAAAATCCATATGATAGACAAGAGAAAGGGCTACATTTCATATGAAGACATCATTGGCTAATTCCGAGTTTTTGACGGTCGATCGACTGAGTTTCAGTCGATCGACTGCCTGTCAGAGTTACGTTGCTCTCTGGAAAGCAGTCGATCGACTGCTTTCTCAGTCGATCGACTCGGAAAATTGCAGTTTTTTTGTAGTGTTTGAGCATTTTTGGACGTTTTTGACCCTACAAACAACTATATAAAGCCTACACCTTACACCTTTGAGGGGATAACTCCTCTCCCAACCCTAACTTGGGTTTGGGATCAAATTACTCTAAAGCTCTTGATAATTTTCTCTTTTCTTAGGTTTTAGATTCAACTTCAAGCTTTGATGTAATTTCTTTTCCTAGTTTTAGATTTACTTTCATGCTTGGCCTTGGGTTTGTAAGCCTAAGAAGAATCCAAATACTCCTTTGGATTGTTATTTTGATGCAATTTCATTCAAGCTTTGTTTCATTTCTTAATTCAAGTAAGTTTCCCTTCAATTTCATGTTTTATGCTTTAATTCCATGCTTTGTTCTTCATTTCCATGCTTGTTCTCCATGTTATGCTTTTTCTCTTAGCTACTTGATTTCATGATGAAACATGTGAATTGACTATGGATTCTAGTTGAGTGACACACTTAGGCTATAGATCGGGTCCTTGATCATCATGATTTTGAGTTTTTCCTATGCTTTATTTTGATTTTG
>BMAC01000816.1:428058-457943 GCA_014905375.1 Phtheirospermum japonicum | reverse complement strand
TGAGACGCTGGGAGCTCGGCCATTTTCACTACAAAAAAAAAAACAGTTTTCCGAGGGTTTTTTCCCTCGGTTTTTATGAAAATTCCCTCGGTTTTTGGAAAAACCGAGGGGAAAACCGAGGGCAATGTTCCCTCGGAAAAACTGTCCTCGGAAAATATTTCCGAGGATAAAATTCCCTCGGAAAATATTTCCGAGGGGAAAACCGAGGGTCGTTACCCTCGGTTTATTCCAGCCGGTGGCCCTCGGAAAAACCGAGGCC
This sequence comes from Phtheirospermum japonicum, assembly GCA_014905375.1. Lineage (NCBI taxonomy): Eukaryota > Viridiplantae > Streptophyta > Magnoliopsida > Lamiales > Orobanchaceae > Phtheirospermum > Phtheirospermum japonicum. Next base: position 457,684 of record BMAC01000816.1, on the reverse strand, counting down.
TAAACCGAAGGTTATTAACCTTCGGAAAACCGAGGGTCCTAGACCCTCGGAAAAACCGAGGGTCTAAAGCCCTCGGAAAACCGAGGGTTATGGACCCTCGGTTTTTTTTTTTTAATTTTAATTTTTGTTTATTAAAAAAATCCCAAAACAATTGAAAAAATTTTTATGCTTTGTTTCATGCTTAAATCCTAGATCTAGGCTTTGTCTCTTGTCATTTTTCTTAAAGTTTTCAACTTTCTTGTCAACTTTCCTTTCTCTTTACATCCATGCTTTCAATTTTTGTTAATTTGCATTATTTAGGATTTTATGCATAGTTGTACCTTGTGCTTGCATGCTTGTACTTGGTGAAACAATGCTCGTTTTTACTTGTTTTCATTAATTMCTTGCATTTTCATGTTAAGGCATCCGACGAGGCATCCTACCCACTTGCACTTTCATTTTTTAGGATAGTTAGATATTTTATTTGCTTTATTTTCATTTTCCCTTTATTTTTCAAGCTTGAAGCACATTGAATACTTCAATTGAATCGATCTCCAATAATACCAAGCCATGAACCCGTTGATTCATTTCAACACCACGAAAACTCTTCTAACACTTTCCAGTCGAGAGGAAACCGATCCGAAGGGATATTAGATTTGATTCACTCTGACTTGTGTGGCCCTATGTCGATTCAGGCAAGAGGAGGGTTTGAGTATTTCATCACTTTGATTGATGATTACTCTAGATACGGCTATGTCTATCTGTTACGTCACAAGTAAGAATGCTTTGAGAAACTCAAAAAGTTTAAGGCGGAAGCGGAGAAACGAACAGGTAGAAGTATCAAGTCACTACGATCTGATCGTGGAGGCGAGTACCTTTCAACTGAATTTAGGGATTACTTGGTAGAGCATGGGATTACATCCCAGCTGACTGCGCCTGGAATGCCACAACAAAATGGCGTGGCGGAGAGGAGGAACATAACACTATTAGAGATGGTTAGATCGATGATGAGCTATTCGGAGTTACCTATTTCGTTCTGTGGATATGCACTGGAGACAACGACTTACATTCTTAACTTTGTTCCATCAAAGTCAGTTCCTTCTACGCCCACAGAATTATGGACTGGACAAAAGCCTAGTTTGAAATATATTCGAATTTGGGGTAGTCCAACACACGTGTTAGACAAGGAAGCTGATAAGCTGGCTCCCCGTACAGATGTAAGGCTGTTTGTTGGATATCCTAGAGGAACGAAAGGAGGTTTATTTTATAGTCCTAAGGATCAGAAGATCATTATTAGCACCAATGATCGATTCTTAGAAGAAGACTATGTTATAAACCACAAGTCAAGGAGCCAAATCGTTCTTGAGGAACTTAAAGAGGGGAAGGATCGAGTTCCACACAAGTTGTACAAGAAGAGGTACTACCAGATACTGCACAACGTGTCACGGAAGTACAAGAACCGCCTCGTTGTAGTGGAAGGGTTGTACGCCAACCTGTTAGATTCATTGGTCTGGGAGAGGCTTCGGATTTCCCAGAGGGATTAAATGAATTGGATCCCAGGACCTATGACGAGGCAGTGCGAGACAATGATTCAATTTCTTGGAAAACTACAATGGAATCTGAAATTGAATCTATGGATCATAATCAAGTCTGGGAGCTTGTAGAACCACAAGATGGGATAAAACCATTGGTTGTAAGTGGGTCTACAAATGCAAGAGAGGAGCTGACGGCAAGGTTGAAACCTTCAAAGCTAGATTGGTGGCGAAAGGGTATACTCAGAAAGAAGGGATCGATTATGAGGAAACCTTTCAACAGTAGCCATGCTTCAGTCAATTCGGATTCTCTTGTCTATTGCTGCTCATATGGATTATGCGATATGGAAGATGGATGTCAAGACTTTTCTAAATGGAAGTCTTGAGGAAAACATCCACATGAAGCAACCAGAGGGTTTCATTGCTAAAGGATAAGAGCACTTAGTGTGCAAGCTTAAGAAATCCATTTATGGACTTAAGCATGCATCGAGGTCTTGGAACATTCGGTTTGATGAGGTCATCCAGTCATATGGATTCGTGTAAAGTCCGGATGAGAGCTGTGTGTACAAGAAATGTGACGGAAACGTGGTAGTATTCCTCGTACTTTATGTAGATGATATCCTGCTTATTGGAAACAATAAAAAGGTATTATCCGACATAAGGGTGTGGTTGTCCAAATAGTTCGATATGAAGGATCTGGGAGAAGCCGGACATGTCCTTGGCATAAAGATCATTCGTGATCGCAAAAGGAGGATACTATGTCTATCTCAGGCGACCTATATCGATACAGTGCTAGCAAGGTTTATCATGGAAAATTCCAAGAATGGTTTTATACCTTTCGAGGATGGAATTCATATATACAAGAAAATGTGTCCCCAAACACAGTCTGAGATAGATGACATGAGTAAGGTTCCATATGCTTCGGCAGTGGGGAGCTTAATGTATATAATGATATGCACTAGGCCTGATATATGCTATGCAGTTGGCATGGTAAGCAGATATTAGTCTAACCCTGGACGAGGTCACTGGACTACGGTCAAAGGCATTCTCAAGTACCTTACACGGACTCGAGATTACATGTTTGTATACCGCTCTGATAGTCTAGTACCTTTGGGTTACACAGACTCAGATTTTCAATCCGATAAAGATCAAAGAAAGTCTACCTCGGGCTATGTGTTTACACTGGGAGGCGGAGCTATTGCATGGAGGATCATAAAGTAGAAATGCATTGCGGATTCCACCATGGAGGCCGATTATGTAGCCGCCTCTGAGGCAGCTAAAGAAGCGGTCTGGCTCCGCAGTTTCCTGTTGGACTTGAGTGTGGTCCCTGATTTGCCAAAGACTATCACGATATACTGTAATAACTCTAGTGCAGTGGCAAATTCGAAGGAACCTAGAGCCCACAAAGCAAATAAAACTAGTACAAAAACAGGATTCAAGAACAGACATTTAAGAACGCCTCAGGAGGCGACGTTCTTGAATGTCAGGCGGTGGTATTTTTGTAATAAAAGTGTCACATACCAGAACATCTTTTTTAAAGACGTTCTGGTATACTGCATATCCAGAACGTCGTTAAAAAGACGATCTAGTATATTAGATGTCCAGAACATCGTTAAAAAAGACGTTCTGGTATTTTAAATATCAAGAACGTCTTTAAAAATGACGTTCTCGTATTTTAAATATTGAAAACATCTTTAAAAAAGATGTTCTGAAATTTTGTACTATTAAGAAAGCCTCTCTCAGGGACAATTTGGAATTAAAAATTATCTTTAATTATAATATTCATTTCATCCTTTCATCTTTCATCTCCCCCGCTCGCCGCTCCTGCTCCCTGTTTTTTTCCAATTTCTTCAAAAAATTTTGGATTAAAATTTATCTTTAATTATAATATTCATTTCATCCTTTCATCTTTCATCTCCCCCGCTCGCCGCTCCCGCTCCCCGTTTTTTTCCAATTTCTTAAAAAATATCGAAACTTCTGGGTCATCGTCTCCGGCGCCGGTTAACCGGATTAATGCAGCCTTACCCTCCGATGGTCTCAACCATCCTACCCTCACATCCATTTATGTCAAACACAACCCCAATTCGAACAAGCAAAAACCCCCTGCGATTTTGGGCGCCGATCCCCTTTTGGGGAAAAATGGCGATTCCTCATCCGGCGGCTCTCCGGTTGATTTCCAACTAACAGACCTTTGCCACTTGCTGTAGGTACTACAACGTCCATCAATTTCATCAATCGCGTCCTAATTGATTCCAATTCAAATCGCGAGGTCCGATCCCCTTTTGGGAAAACAGGCAAAATTTCATTTAACTTCAAAGAAGGGGAGATCAATTATTGCTCTACGCGTCAATCGGGTCAACTCCTTCGACGTGGTTTCTGTGCATCAAACGATCTCCGTCCACCAGAAGGAGAGACCAGTAGGGTTTCCGAATGTCGGTCGAAACAACGCATCCAACGATGGGACCCAAATAGTAATTTTCTCATCCCTATTCGTAATTCATAGTAATCAAACCTTTTTTTTTAATTTTATTTACGGGAATTAAATTTGTATTTGTATTACGATCGGAGTTAATAGATCCATGGTAATGTTGTCTGGAACAGTGTGAATTGTGTTTGATTTTGTCTCTGATGCCATTCTATTAGATCCATTAATCTAGGATTTACTTTTTTTGGATCCTTAATTTAGTGCTATTTGAAAAAACAGAACTGATTTTTATGAGTGAATTTGTGATAATTAAATTTGAAAATTAAGGTAGAAATTGTGTTTATTGTACTATATTTTCTTTCGATTAAGCAATGGCGCCAAACTTAATAGACTTCGAAGGATCCCAAATTTATAAGCATCTTTTATAATAAGAATAGTTGTATGTTGTGATTAAATTTTCAAATTTTCAACAAGGATACGTATACTAATTAATTTAATTTTGCATTATATTATTGCACATTTTGAAGGTTAAGCGTCTAATAAAACACATAAACTCTGACTTTGCCGAATCGCTTTATACTTCATATTTCATGACGAGGAATGGGGAGTTCCGGTTCACGATGGTATCAAGATATTCGAGCTATTGGTATTGTCACAAGCACTGGCAGAGCTAACTTGGCCGATGATTCTTAGCAAGAAATCGATATTTAGGTTTGGATTCGTATTCATTAGTATCCATCACATTTGACGTTAGCTGTAGATTTGATTCTTTTTTAATAATTATATTTTGACATTTCAATTAACTATTTTTTCTGGAAGCTTTTTGAAGAATTTGAACGTACGTTAGTTGGTAACCTTGATGCGGATAAATTGCTGTCAATGAGAGTGCAGGGTAGCACATTGCTCTTTGAACCTAAAATTCGTTCGATCATTGAGAATGCTAAGCAGGTGTTTAAGGTATAAATTGGTATACGTTTTTTCAAACCTCATGTAAGCATAGTAATTAGGTTAAAATATCCACGCATTCAATTTAACACATTAGTCACAGATATCCCCTGTCCTGATTGCATATTAAATTAATTGTTGAATTTCTCTTAGGAATAATTGCAAAAACTATATACAAAGCGTCTACAGTAAAACCTTGATAATTCAATACCCTGTAGTAATAATATATTAGTAATATCACTGAAATAATACTAGTTTTTTGGTACCGAATTGAGAGAAATGTGTTAAATTAATATCTCGATTATTTAACGTCTCGCCAAATTAATAAATTTTAGCAGTTCCACGCCATTAAACACCCTTTGAAATATTAGAAAAACAAACTTTTGTGTTTGGCTTACAAATACCCTCCCTCAACATCAATTTGTAGACTAGTAATATATGACTGGGAATTATTTATAATTTTTTAAGATAACTTGATCTCCTTAAATTTCCCTTTTTTGTTATTTATATTCTCAAAATGTAGTATTTTTGTTTAATGGGATCATTCCAACGTGCCAACCATGTCACTGTATTGTCATGGCTTATTTTTTTCCAACTGCCAAGAATAATAAGTTCAATATGTGGAATCAAAAAAACAAAAAAACTAATTATTCTTTATTGTTCATCGAGAAAAATAATGGAACCTTTCACCAGGGAACGGACAATCAGGAATCGGAGCATCCTTTCTTATATTTATGGTGATATCACTTGGACGTATTCGCTTCTTCAGCTTCCCGTTCTGCAAGTGATTGCAGCACTCTTTTACTACAACACCTGATCAAACTTAGTCAACTAAGTATCTTCCCAAACACTTCAAAGAAGAATTTAAGAACTATAGGATCACATTCGGATTTTGTACATGATTAGACATCTACCATAAAAATTATTATTACTACTCTATTTTTATTTAGATTTACACTTAATTAATAAGAAAAAATATAATAATACAAGACCAACACAGATAAACAACTAGAATATCAACAAATCATAATATTAGAAGAAGTGAATTAAGTAGGAATGATAATCCATATATATGAACCTTAATTGTCATTTGTTTCTTCATCTCCTTTTCTCTCTGATGCCATTCGTAAATCGGTGTGAAGTCGCAGTGTTTCAAGCTCTGAATAACGTGATCCTCTCAGAGGATCGCAGTATGCGATACAGAACAACAGGTATTATATATCATCAGCTTGTTTAGGTTATATTTTTATTTATTTTTCTGTTAGTGTGATTTGGGCTTGTTTCCTTTTATGTAGGTTGCGAATCTCTGTTCGAATTGTGGCATCAAGTTTGGATAATACTTTTGCGATATATACAAATTCTATGATGATGACGTAAGGCTTCATCTCATTACTATACTTTGGTAAAATAAAAATAAAAACTCAGCCGATAAAAAGAAAAAGTGGATGTAATCAAATTTGTCTAACCATGCTAATTTGTGTAATAAGTTTGAAATCTTGATGTGACAGATCACTAAGAATCAGTTTCATTGCAATGAATGCGGCATTTGTAGGTAAACAAAGTTCTATAATCTCACTGTTTGTTACAATTAAGTATTTTTACGTTGTAGATATATTATTTTCACTTATGTTGATGCAATTGTGATTTACAGAGTTGGTGGTCGAGATAACTATTTTCATTGCCCAAAGTGTGGCAAGTAGTTTCTTCTTTTTTTTTTTTTTTAGTACTATGTAGTCTTATGTGTAATCAATTTATTTATCTGTGAATGCAGTATCTTGTTATGCAATAAGCCTACGTGATAATCATTTGTGTGTTGAGGACTCGATGAAGACCCACTGTCCCATATGTTATGAGGTTTAGAATTTGGCTTTTTTAAAATTCCACTGTCGAAGTTACTCATCGAACCCTCCATCTCTGTCATCTTCGTGATTTAGCTTTTTAAAATTCCACATTATACCCGCATTAACTGATTATGCTATTAATTTAGCTTTTTTCTGGCTTGTATGGGCTGATTTCTTTGACCTTTTCCTTTTCTTTTTTAAGTTTCTTTGGCATTTTAGTACAAATGTGTTCCTTGGCTATTTCCCTTTCCCCCTCCCCGGTGATGGATTACACTCACGTAAACCATTAAATGTTATTGTTTGAACGAATTTTTCCTGCCCTGTTTCTAAATTTTCTGAAGCTGAGTTGTTGCTTTTCGAATTTTTATTTTATTTTATTTTAACTGCTGTATTTGCTACTTTCAATCGAATCCCGTCAAGTCGAAGTAAAAGCGATGCAGGTTTTGTCGTATAGAAAGGCTCGGCTATGAATTTTGATTTTCTCAACAATTTATCTTTCTTTTTTATTTTTATTAAATATACAGAAGAAATTGGAAAATTTGTGGATGGAACCTTGGAGATGATGCAACCTTGGAGATGGATTAAATGGTTATTACCCACTTATAATTGAACTGTATATCACAAATTGCACACTGCTTTAGTTTTAGGCATCTACAGTCAAGTTTCTTTGTAGAAACAATTTTTTCACTTGCGACCTTTTTTAAGTAATTAATTAATGTATTATTATTATTATTATTATTATTATTAATTTTTTTTAAGGTTGGAGAAATGGACGCCATATTCCCGCTCGTGAAATACTTGATGCTCTTGCTCATAGATTTAGGTAAACACACATTCTATGTATAATGCTTAAAATTCATTTTGCATTAGTTATGAAAAGGCTGAATGTTGTCTATTTGATAGTATCTCTACCGAAAGAGTCGAAAAAGTGGAAGTTTCAGCAAAACAAGTAATGGGCTTTTCCCTTAGTACATACACGCTTCTAATTTTTATTTTTGATGTTTATTTTAAGATTTAGTTGTAGAAGACCTGTGTAAGAGTTAGCGGTTTGACAGGAGTGTGCCTCAGTTTCAAATGCATCTCATGTTAGAAATATAAAACTATTTGCTTTCCTGAGTTTGAACGAGCTACATTAAGTCGTTGTCGTTATGATACTCTTTCCATTATATGCATTATAACGTGACACATAATGAAAAAATTGTTGATTTTCCTTCAATAGCTAAATCTCTTGAGTGTACTTTTTTTCTTTTGAGAGGTTAGTGTTTGTGTTCCTCTTAAGTTGATATTCTTTCAATAGTTAAATTTCTTGAGTTTGAAATTGTACTTGGTTTCATGAATAGGTTTCTCGAAAGAAAAAATTATATTGCGTTACCAAGGATGCGATCGAGAGTCCCGGATTGTACGTCACGAAGACTCAAAGGATGATATTTTGCACGAAGTCCCTGTTTGGATTGATCACCATGTATAGGGTGTGCAATATTTTAGAGTGTAAGAAACATACTATTTGTGGATAACTTGAATGGTAACAAAATAGGTACTCATCGACTTTTGTGGTGATTGTGTATTATTGTTATTAATGACATGTGTTGGTGATCTTGGGATTATATAAATGAAATATGTTTTGTTTATTATGGTGATTGTGTATTATTGTAATTAATGATATGTGTTGGTGATCTTGAGATTATATAAATGATATATGTTTTGTGATTTAATTAGGTACTAGAATTGTTAGAATTGTGATATATGAGCAGGCCTGGAAAAGGAAAATGAAATTTCAGAAATGTAAAAATCTAGAACGGTTATCAAAAAATCATTCTAGAAAACAAAGATTCTAGAACGCCTATTTTTGGAGGCGTTCTGGAAAGTATACTTTCGAGAACGCCTGTTTTTAGAGGTGTTCTCGAAAGTACGCCTGTTTTTAAGGCGTTCTCGGAAGTACACTTTCGAGAACGCCTCTAAAAGGGACGTTCTGGAAAGTTATTTTCCAGAACGGGCGAAACCTGTAAAACTGACTTTCTAGAACGGCTGAAATATTTTTCAGAACGTCTCTGAAAACCGTTCTTGAAAGTCTGAAAATCAAGAACGCCTTAGCAGGGTGTTCTTGATTGTTAGACTTTCAAGAACATCTCCATATAGAACGCCTCGGCAGGGCGTTCTGGATTTGCAGAAACAGGCGTTCTTAAAAGCGGTTTCTGCACTATTGTTAACACATAGAGAGAAAGTACCACCTTATACGAGAGATCGTTAAGAGAGGAGATGTGGCGTTGGTCAAGATTGCGTCTGAGGACAATTTGGCTGATCCATTCACGAAGAGCCTTCCGGCTAAGACCTTTTATGGTCACTTGGAGAAAATGGGGGTGAGATGCAGACCTGGTGATGCGCTTTGAGTAGATAGTTAGATTGGAGAGTTATCCAGTTTGTTATTATGCTTGAAAGACATACTTCAAGTATAAGTGGGAGATTGTTAGTTTAGTATACTGGAAGGACATGTCTTTGTATACTTATACTAATTATTTATGATGATATGAGATGGTTTTGCAGTCACTGTTTGCATTTTAGTTTATTTTATATAATCGTTCTAGTGCAAATGTTCCATATACATACGTTGTAGATGATATGGTGTGGGGAGTCACACGGTAAGATCATATCATCGGAACCTTGTATTTTATTAAACGCTCACGGCATAGATGGTCCTGAACACACGATCGATAAACCGTAGGATAATCTGACAAGTCAGTTTTTCTTGATTGATTGATTATTCTAGTACACACCGTGTAGTGTATTTGAGGAAAGGATCGCGATAGGATATTATTCTGTCTCCGACCCAAATAGTGAGAGAATAAAGATCCACAGAGTTCGGGTTCTGAACTCATGTGATGCTGRCGATCATATTCTTGTACTGATCATTGCATTGATTTATCAATGGGTGAGTTTTTTTCGTAGATCAATAGATTCGATATTTTGAGCAATGTCAGTTCATGTATGATGAGTCGAACAGTATGCATGAGCACCGTGTCCTGGTGCGCCAGGTTGATGATGTTCTCTTGAGGAAACACAAGTGCATGCTGAAACCCTGCAGGTGGAATTTATTCCGTGCATGAATAAAGCTTGTGTGGTACTACTCAAGGTTTTAGAAGTTAATTAACTATAGCTGTCAGAGACTTACATAATTAATTAATTAATGAACATTAAATCTTAAACACGGGGAATGGATGGACTAAAGAGGAAAGCTTATTCAGAAATATGTATTAAATTGGTAGGTCAGTTTTACCTTTTTAGTGGAATAAAAGTAAAACTTAATTTATTTAATTATATCCTAAGTTTAATTGATATTAGAAATTAAATAAATTAATGGGCCAGTTTAATATTCTTTTAGATCCCTGTTATAACCCAATTTGACTGTAAGTGGACTGGAGATGGAACATGAGATAGAGGCCTAAACCCAGTAGGGTTTGGAGGCTTGATTTTTGAAAACCCCTAGTATAAATAGGGGTGTAATTTTAGAAAATCACACACATATTTACACAAAAAATCAGCCCCTCTTGGTTCTTACCTGATCTCCATAGAATTCACAATCCTATATGTAAGTATACAGCCCACTCTGTATCAGATACGCAGTCCAGGAATACAACAGAAGATCCGAGAGTTGAATCTGCTTCAGAAATTCGACGGCTTTGAGGAAGAGGAGAGGCATCGAATTCATCTTCATTCAACAGCAAGATCAGACCTTTGATCTTGTCCTCAGACTGTCTGATTATTGTAAGTGGATTCAATATTTATGTTTCCGCTTTATTAAATTTGAATCTGCCGTGCATGTTTTAATCCGTATGTGTGAATACATTCATATGCATGAAAATATGATTTACATGAACACATAATTAAAATATGAATATCCAAAAGATCCTGCGGGGTTCAATTCAAGAAAACCCCAACAAGTACAACGATCGAAAAGACTTTTGTTGAGAATTTTCGGCCAAAGTTGTGAAAATCTTGTGAACCACTTGAGGAGGTTGTTCATTCATATTACCCCCCACCGAAGTATCCTCTCTATATTAGAAATGTGGGTCCAACGCTTCATAGAAAGTTTAAATTAAAAGATCCTTCGCCATACGAAGAAGATATTGGAAACGAGCCCAAGCAGAGCGAAATGGATCATTTTTCATTTGTTTAAACGAAATAATCTTGATCCTCTACTCGGTTGTATTTTAGTGGAATAGTAATGATCCAAGAATGTTATCGAGAGCTCATCCCATGTATGAATAGAATTGGAGGGGATACTCATAAACCACGACATTGCCTTATCTTGGAGAGCATACAAAAACAACAGAGTTGAAGATGTTCTAAACTCATCATATTCTGGTGGTGGAAACTCGAGACTTGCCATAAAGATTGTCATAAGAATTGGAGAGGATCCTCTTTAGCAAGCCCGTGAAAATTCGAAAGCCGAGCAAAATCAAGCGAATGGATATCAATAGCCATAACCTCGGGAGGAATAGATACACAAGATGAAATGGCCGCCCCCACAAAGGCTTTGCTAACCTCTTTCATAGCGAGAACGGGAGGGGCATTTTGGGCATTAGGACTCATACCCCCAAACAAAGCATACAGATCGGGAGTGTCCTCGTGAACATTATTATTGGAACCTCCATAACCAGGACCACCACCATTACCATGTAAATTCACATTCGGAGCATGATTGAAATTATAAGAGGGAGGGACTCCATACGGGACGGGATTCAGATTTTGCATGTTTGGAAATTGATTAGGAGCACCATAACCCGCATACGGACCCGAATTTTTAGTTTGCATATTCGGAAAGGGATTGGGAGCACCATAACTTCCATATGAACCGTTCATAAACACGAAGCCACCAAACCCAACTTGGTTTGTACCATGCCCTCCCAAGTTAGGTTGACCATTGCCGATAACATCATTCGCAACGTGGTTTGCACCATGTCCTCCCACGTTACCAAAACAATTAAAACCTATCCCATTCCCAAAATGGTTTGCACCATGCCATCCCATGTTAGGAATATAACCTTCATTTCCATAAGTATTGGAATTGAAAGCATTAAAGGGATGAGGGAAAGGTGCGGTACCTTGGTGTAGGCCCATGGCGTGTCCATGGATGGTGAAACCACTCCCTTGATTTCCTAGAGCGTGGTCAGGAGGGCTCGTTGGGTTGGGATTCGAAGTCCTGGGCTTGCCGATCGGGTAGGATGGCTCAACATGAACAACGAGCTCGTGATCAATAGAGCTTTGAGGAGCACGAGCCCATGGAGAATCCGCATTGGGATTGAGAAACAGGCCGGTGTTTGGAAGATTATCTGCTATTTCTTGAGTGGTAGCAAAGGGATATCTTAAATGTCTTAATCGCTCGGTATTCAAAATATAAGGATCCAAATCGTTCCTAAGTGTTCGACGACCTTGCACACACTCAATAAAAATGTCAAATACAAAAGAAAGCTAAAAATACAAAGATACTACAAGCAAATAAAAAACTTTAAAGAAGCCAAGTCGCAATGGCGCCATTTCGAAGAGTGAAGTTTTGATGGTGTTGTATATATAAAGTTTGCGTGGCTTGGTATTATCAGAATTCGATTGATTATAGATCAATGTGTTTTTAGCTTTGTGGAATTAAAGGAAAACGAAAATAAATGGGAATTAAAGCAAGTGAAGGGAGTAAAATGAAAATAAATGCAAGTATTTCGTATGCCTCGTGCATATGTCGTATTGAGATTGCAAGCAATAATGAAAATAAGCGATAAAAAGCAAGGAAACAACAAAGTACAACTAACACAACCTAAGGTACAACTATGCTTGCATGATCATAAAATTTAAAGTAATGCAAATCAACAAAAAATTAAAAAACCAATAGAAAGAGCAATAAAAGTTGACGTGAAATTTTATATCTTTTCGAAAAATAACAAGAAACGAAGAGTAGATCTAGGATTCAACATAAAACTATGCATGAAAGTAAAAACAAAAATAAAGCATGTGAAATACTTAAAATAAAAATGATCAAGGACCCGATCTATAATCAAGGCGTGTCACTCACCTAGATTCCATAAACAAATCCTAAATCTAACAATAAATCTAAGAACTAAGGCAAAATGCATAAATTGAAGAACAAGCTTGAAATTGAAGAACAAGGAAGGAAATAATGAAAAACTTACTTGAATTAAGAAAGAGAAACACAAACTTGAATGAGATTTCAATCCAAAATAAAGTCCAAGTGATGGCTTCAATTCTTCTTGAGCTTACAAAACCAAGAAAAATCTTTAAATTCAATCTAAGATCTAGAGAGAGAAAATAAGTCCAAACCCATGCAAGAGTTGGGAGGAGAGTTCATATTTTTTAATGAGAGAAGTCTCGTTATTTATACTAGGTTCAATTAGGGGTAAATGGGTCAATTATGCCTTAAGAGCTTGGATTTCCCAAGTTTGACCTAAAATGGTTTTTCTAGACCATTGGCTAGTCTTTTGACTCGATTGGGGTCGGCATTGGCCGAGCCTGGCTCGGTGATGGGTGTTGCATGCGCGTGGGTGCGCGCAGGACTCAACAGGGATGGCGCGGGCGGGCCTTGGCTCACGTCAAAATGTGCGTCAAGGTCCAATCTCACCTTCTTTTCGCTTTCTTGTTAAAATCTAGAAAAAATCACACCCATCCACAAATTAATTGAACCAATTGAACTTTATTAAGTGTAAAATAAAAAAGAAACACGGAAAACAACAAAATTAGAAAATAAACTAACGAAACTCAACTCAAAACTACTATAAACATCATTAAACTCTACTTAAAAACACGAGAAAAAGACCACAATTACATGCAACACACTTGCCTTTATACATTTGTAATTGAATCAATTCTAGGTCCGGCAAAGGTTGTTTTACCTTTGAATAAATCCTTCATTTTTGGCTTCTATATTGATTCTTCAGTCATTTTTCATAGTGTTTATTTCTTAACTAATCAGGCTAGCCTCTCTGGGGCTTTACGCCCTTTGCTGATAAGCAGCTCAGGTCGGGGATTCCTATCCTTTAGCCAATCGGGCTAAATTTGGGGCTCACGTTCTTTTGACAATCAGGTCAAATTTGGGATAATCATCTCTTTTCCAATCAGGGCTGCGAATTCACTCATAATCAGGTCAAGTTCGGGATGTCCATCCCTTTCCAATCAGGGCTAGAAATTTACTGACAATCAGGTTAGGTTTGGGATGTCCATCCCTTATCTAATCAGGGCTACAAATTCACTAATGATCAGGTCAGGTTCGGGATGTCCACCCCTTAGCCAATCAGAGCTACACATTCACTTATAATCAGGTCAGGTTTGATGTCCATCCCTTGCCAATCAGGGCTACAAATTCACTTACAATCAGGTTAGATTCGAGATGTCCATCCGTTAGCCAATAAGGGCTAAGAACTCACTGACATCAGGTCAGGTTAGGGAAATCATTCTCTTGGCCAATTGGGCCAAAATTTTTGGGGCTCGTCCCCTTAGTTAACAATCATAATTTGACATAATCATTAATTTTATAAATAATTGAGTACATCTATTTCACGTATAATATTTCCGTAAATTCGATACGTTCCTTGGTTGTGGTAATTGGACTTTGCCATTTGCTCAAGCTCATATGCTCCTCTTGCAAGAACTTTGACAATCTTATATGAGCCTGCCAAGCGGCATACAACTTACCTCTAGTTTTACCTAAATCAGCTCAGCGAAGAACCAGGTCTCTCACTCGAAATTGACGCTTGACCATCGACTTACTATAAGTTGCCTGAATTCTTCCATGCATGTTCTCCATTTTCACGAAGGCTCGTTCACTTCTTTCCTCCGCCAAATCTAGGGCATCTTGTATCAACAACTCGTTTTGGTCTTCACTGAAGTTTGGTATTCTATGAGATGCTATACCGACTTCTACGGCGATCATGACATCCATACCGTACACCAAACTGAATGGCTTTTCTCCCGTACCTTCTTTAGGGTTCGTTTGGTATGCCCACGAGATCGGGTTGAGCTCTTCTACCCACTAGCACCCTGATTTTTCTAAGCGTGCCTTAATTCCCTGCACCAAATTTCAGTTGGTTACTTCAACTTGGCCAGTTTCTTGAGGATGGTAGACAGATGTGAAATGTTGTTCTATCCACATTTTAGTGCACCAGGCTCGAATCCGAGCTCCCATGAACTATGTGTCATTATCTGACACTAAGATCCTTGGGACACCAAATCGGCACACCACATTTCTCCACAAGAAACCCATTATTGCCTCCTCCGTAATCATTGATATAGCTTCAGCTTCCACCCATTTACGTAAAAAGTTTATGGCCACTATCAGGAACTTCTTCTAGGATGGGGCTATGGGGAAAGGTCCAACCATATCTATCCCCCATTTTGCAAAGGGGTAGGGAGAGAGCATTTTCACGAGCTCTTCTGCAGGTCGATGCACTAGGGGGGAGTTTTTCTGGCACTTGTTGCATTTTCTCACAAAGTCTTATGCATCCTTCCTTAACTGTGGCCAAAAATAGCCAGCTCTCATTATCTTACTTTATAGGGTCCTAGCGCCCATGTGGTTTCCGAAGCAACCCTCGTGAATTTCCTTGAGAGCATGGGTGCCCTCTTTCGGGCTTAAGCACCGCAAAAGAAGTTCCCTGAACCCTCTTCTGAACAGTTCTCCTTTTATCAAATAAAAACGAGACAACATGATTCTCACTTTCGCTGCCTCCTTCTTATCATCAAGCAGTTCTTCTTTTTCCAAATATACTTTGATCGAGGAGCGCCAATCATTTTCTTCCTCTAGCGCGTTTATCTCTCCTTCTCCAAATTTTTGGTATGCCATGAGAAGGGTAATTGTTATCTCCTGAAAATCTGTTGCCGAACTGGCCACCTTAGCCAAGTAATCAGCTCGGCTATTCTCCTCCCTGGGAATTTGAAGTACATTTAAAGTTTTCATGGCCTTTTCCAATTCATGAAACTATGATAAGTACTTTCACATGTGCTCATCTCTCGCGTCAAACTCACCTCTGATCTGTTTATAGACCAACAAGTAGTCTACCTGGGCACATATGCACTCTACCCCAAGCTCTTTTGCCATTTGTATACCTCTTAAAAGGGCCTCGTACTCTGCTCCATTTTTTGATAGGGGATAATTCATTCGTACCGCGTATTCCATAGTTACGCCTTCTGGATTTGTTAGAACTATTCCTGTGCCACAACCTAGGCTTCCTACCGAGCCGTCGGTATATATTTCCCATTCCTTCTCTTCCTCGGGAGAGCTGGTCATCTCCTGCATGAAATCAACCAATGCTTGGGCTTTAATCGCTGTCCGCCTTTCAAAATTGATGTCAAACTCTCTAAGCTCAATTATCCTTTTCACCAAATGTACTGAGACCTTTGATTTACTCATGATTGCTTTCAGAGGCAGGTTAGTTCTGACCACTAACTCATGCAAAAGAAAATAGGGGTGGAGCTTGCGAGACGTCCCGACCAGAGCAAGGAATGCTTGTTTTATCTCCACATACCCGGAGCTCGGCATCATGCAACACCCTACTCCAGTAATATACCGGCTTTTGCACCTTGCTTTATTCTCTAATCAAAACCGTACTCACAGCTTGCTTCCCCAGAGATAAGTATAAGATCAAAGGCTCTCCCTAGACTGGCTTAGAAAGAAATGACATTCCAATGAAATGTTCTTTCAGTTTCTGAAATGGCTCCTCGCATTCTTCGTCCCATTGAAATCGAGCCTTCTTTCGCAAGGCTCAAAAAAATGGTAAGCCCTTTTTTTATCGAGCGTGAAATGAACCAGCTCAAGGCCACTATCCGCCATGCCAAGGACTGCATTTCCTTGACATTTCTTGGAGGTTTCACGTCCATAATGGCTTTAAGTTTCTCTGGGGCTTCCATTCCCCTCTCTGTGACCATATAACCATGGAACTTTCCAGCTCTTACCTCAAATGCGCATTTCTTGGGGTTGAGCTTCATTTTGTATTTTCTCAAGGTATTAAAAGTTTTCTTCAGGTCGTCAATGTACGAGGCTGCTTCGGCACTTTTAAGAAGCATGTCGTCCATATATACTTCCATATTGCGCCCAAGTTGGGTTTTGAGCACTCTTAATTGAATGAGTATAAGATCATAGTAATCATTATGTAAATTGTAGTACATCCGGATGGTTTTCATCAAAGTTAGCCATTATTAGATGATATAGTTTATATTTGTTGGTAGGTTTTTAAGTGTGTACATATATATATAGATGCGTAATATGATTGTGAAGTGTGCATATTAGTCTTAGTCCCCATTAACAGTACATTGCATTGCATTATTGTACTTGCTTGAAACGTATTCTCATGTCCATCAGTGTATTAAAATATGTGCACTGATCATTGTAGGTTGCGGTAAGATTTATCAGTGTTCTCTATTGGTGATAAGACCACACAAACACAGGAGAGCATTGAAATATGTGACATTGCGGTCAAATTTGTTAAAATAAATAATATTTTTTTTCAGATACGATGGGATGTTTTATTTTATCTATATATCTATTCTTTATTTTTTTTTATTATAATATTAATTTATGATTACTTCGAAATAATAAGAAAATTATAACAACAAGATGATTAAAAATACGATATATTATAAAAGAAAACATAAATAGAAGAAAAGAGGAAAACAAATAAAAATGCGACACATAACAAATAAAATAATAAAAATACAACAAAAGAAAAAAAATTAAATGCGACACACAATAAAAAAAAATTATTCTTGACAATTGGGCTCATTCCAGATATGCTCAAAAAATCATTGCGAAGTTAATGATGGATCTGTTTGTCCCTTAACTGAGATCTTATCTGCAAATATCGTTGAGAATCACGCGAAGCACCTTTAAGCCACTCATCTTTAGACTCTCCATCTTCTCTTCGCCACTCGACTGCATCTTCACCCTCGTCCTCGATTATCATATTGTGCAACATAATACAAGCAAGCATTATCTCCCCCAAATCCTCTTTATACAAACCTCGCGTTGCACCACTTAAAATTCCCCACCTCTCTTGAAGCACTCCAAATGCGTGTTTGATATCTTTTGTAGCATTTGCTTGTCTCTGCTTGAACTTCCTTCTTTTCTCATCTGCAGGGTATTAGAAACTTTTGACAAATGTTTTCCATTCCGGGTAAATACCATCTGTTAAATAATAACATTTTCTATATTATGTCTTGTTGATCGTATAATTCACTTCATGTGCATGTTCGTTCATTGCATCGTTGGATAATGGAGACTTATTCAACACATTTATGTCATACCATGCACCGGAGAGGCCAAAAAAAGAATGTCATATCAACAAGTCTTGCGAGGTAACAACTTCGAGTATTATAGTGGGAGATCCTTGGTCACCTCGGGTGTATGCACTCTGCCATGCGACTGGACAATTTTTCCACTTCCAGTGCATTCATTCCAAGCTCCCCAACATACCAGGAAATCCATGTTTCTCTTTATGTAACGAAAGTAATCGTGCAACATCGGTTGGGTTGGGTTTGCGTAGGTATTGTGGGCCAAATTCCACTCGCACCGCATGATAAAATTGAAGTAAGCACTGATTTTCTACTTGTTTAAACATACGGAGGTACTCATATATTTGGTCAGCGGTACCCACGTATGCTAATTGACGTACAGCTGATGTGCACTTTTGGAGTGATGAAAACACTTTCCTCCCAATAGCATCGCGTCGTTGTTGGAAAAAATCTGAATGACTTTTTACGCCATCAACGACACGCTAGAATAGTTGTCGTGGAATTCAAGATCTCTGACAAAATGTGTGTTCGGGATACACCGAGTTCTCAACAAAGTAGTCCCTATGAAGATTGAACTCTCCGGCTTCACGGTTTCGGTGAGCAATCCTTCTTTGCCGACGTGTAGAACTCTCTGCCTACTGAGCCGCATGTAGACTATCTATCTATTGTCACATCCAGGTATTTTCTTCCTGGATGTTTGAATCATAACTTATCAACTTTCAAAAGTTTTGATAAGCTCATCGATCAGAATTTCCACAAGACATTTGTTTTTACAATATATAGTGTGAGAAATGAGAGAGTAATGTGATAATACTTTGATGATAATATTTTAGTTGTATGTTTACATATTAGTTGTTGGTGTATTTATAGAGGAGATGAATGAAGTGGTAGGTGTGAATAATAAGAGCATTATCTATTGGAGGATAGGTGTACAATAATATATAGTAGGTGGGGAAGTGAAGGTGGGTAGGTGTACAATAACTGAATAGTAGGTGGGGAAGTGAAGGTGGGTAGGTGTACAATAATTGAATAGTAGGTGGGGAAGTGAATTTAGTTGTAGTGGTGGATAGGTGTTCTCATTAAATAATCAATTAAATTTTATCTTTTATTTTGTCATATAAGATCCATATAAATGCATACATAAATTTAATTAATTTAGAAAACAACATTTATTTGATAATAAACACAAATACATTGGAAGAAATACGAACATTACGAATTAAGACATAATATGTAAAATGAAAAATAAATTAAGGTAACATACAATTAAAGACCTAATTTCTTCTTCAGCACCGCAAGTAGTGTCACATGTGTTATGCGAGTGTCTTCTGACATGGCCGTTGTATCTTCCATTGTCATATCTTTGTACATGTTGAGATGTTCTATGTACATGGACTCTTCAATATTCGCAAAATGCTTACCCTGCCTTTCTTGAATTCTTTCAAATTGCGATTCATATTCTTCTACCTTGATCACAGTTTCCCCCTTTCTCCTTATCCCTTTGGCTGCTTTTTAGCCCATTGGACGAGGCAAAAATGTGTTGTTGTCACCCCCTCCAACATTAAAGTTAGTGCCAGGACCATCAGTATGATCACCCATTTCGGAGGTTCTAGACTTCTTTTGTACTCGTGTTTCAACATATGCCGCTTGAAATTTTGGACTATCTCGAGGACCTCCCAACAGTGTATCCATCTGAAATCATCCTTTTTGCTCCATTATCACAGAACTCTTGAAGAGAATTTGAGAAATCATCTTCACCGCTCTTGTTGTTTTGCTTTAACCTATTGTAGAAATTATTGAATAGTACACAATCTGCATTGAATAGATAAAAACGAGTTTTTACTACTTTCGAAGTCCTCTCAACAAAGATTTCCTTTTGTAGGAGCAGTGTTGTATTAATTTGTGATGCGAATCAAGAAACTCTCACCATCTTGGTTTGCGCCAACAACAGAATCACAACTCACAGTAATATAAGCTTCGCAAAGTAATTTATCCTTCTTGTTTTTCCACCATGCAATGGCTGTCTCTTTGCCACGATTTCCCTTGGCTGCGTCTTTGCCACGACTGGTCTTGGGTTGCATGGGCAGTTCTTCATCACTATCAAGATAAATTTTATCCAGACTATCAACCCCAACACTTGACCTCAGAACTATCATCCGGGTCAAGGTTGGTGTGAAACTACCGCGATGGGGCAGAAATCCATAAGTATTAAGCATACGGTGTGGGGGTTGGTATGCATAGGCATTTAAAATGGGTACGCATTTGGCATACCATACTGAGGGTGAAGCGTGAATTTTGAAAGAGTGGAGCAGAAGTGTAATTTTGTGTATTATCATACCGTAGAAATTCTTGAAACTGGGGATCTAGTTGAGTTGTCTGAAGATCACGAGAAGTTTGAATACTTCTCCGGTAGCGAGAATTTTTTGATGACGGAGTATTATCCGTATCAGATGAATTAGAAATGTTAAAATTTCTATTCATAACTGCAAAATGTATAGATGATGAACATCAAAAAATGTGAGAATGAATAGTTGAGGTGTATGTAAGTAGAATATTGTGTAGTGTATTTCAAAAAAATAAAAAATGATAAGATAAGCATTCGAATAAGATTTTTGAGATTATTTGGATGATGTGGAGATTTTAAATAAATATATAAATTTTTTTTTTATTTGATAAGATAAGCTTTCTGATGAGATTTCTTTGATGATATGAAGATTTTGGAAAATTAATATTTTTTTTGAGATAAGATGTGAAAATTTATTTTATTTATATATCTATTCTTGTTTTTTTTTCAATTATTAATAATATTTATGAGTACTTTAAAATTTTAATATTTTATTAGGTTTGAAGACTCATTTATTACAATAAATTCTTTTTGTTAATATATATATATGTATGTATGTATATATATATATATATATATATATATATATATATATATATATATATATATATATATATAATATATATATATATATTATTAGCCAACAAACAAACGCAAGGCCAACGCGGAAAAAATGAAAGAAGAAAGGAAAGAAGAAAGAAAAAAGGAAAGAAAAAAAATATGAATGGTCAAAGTTGTAGAGGTGGGGCCTACAGCCCCACTCTCCCGTCCGGCGCGTACATTGCACGCGCCCTCCCTATTGCCCCCACCCACCCACCCCCACCCACCCCCTCTCTTTCTTTTCTTTCTTTTTTTTTTCTTTTTCTCCTCCCCTTTCGTAGTTGTTAGAACACCTCAAAATTTATTTGATCGAGTGTTTAGTATAGTTTAGTTTAGTTTTTATTTTCTGTTTCTACGTACGTAAAATCGAACACCGGAATAGTTTCCGATTAGTCTTCCTTGTGATTCGACTCGAGTCAACTTATCGCCTACAATAGCTCCGTTCTCTTGCGGACGAGCTTTTCATTATTTTTAGATGCGAAAAAGTTCGATTAAAAATTTGGCGCCGTTGCCGGGGAAGGCTAAAGGCTATGATTTATGGTGTTTGCTTTTATTTAGTTTGATTGTGTTATTATTTGTTTGTTTATGTTTTTGTTTGTGTTCGATTGTGATTTTTATTTTTATTTTTTTTTATTCTTTTTGGTACGTTTAATCTCGGTTTTTGAGTGTTGTGCTTTGTAGCCACATTTTTGAAGACTCGAGATTATTTTGATTGAAGATGGTGAATTATCGAGTTAGTTCGCCATATGATGACATTTGTGCTCCAACTTATGATTATCAAGTTCCTCCACCATATTATGACCCATATGCTCCGAGCGGTCAAGAATGGGCCTATGCTTTTGACTATTTCGGCCCATGTCCTTCAAATTGCTGTAATCCGAGCATGGATTCTTATGGGTATTATGATCCGGGTCTTGATGGTTCTTATGCTCAATTTGCCCTGCCTTATCCGAACGCCAACTCGTATGCTCCTACGTTTCAAGATTTCCATTTTTCGAGCTACGACGTTTACACTCCACCTACATCCAATGCGTATATTTCGAGCGGCGATCATTCCATCACTGTTTCTCAAGATCTTTTAGCCGAGATTGTGGAAGCGACTCGACGTATGGATGAACGCATAGATCGTATGGATGGACACCTAGAACGCCTCGATATTCAATTAGAGCAATTTGACAACAAGGTGTAAGAGCAAGACCAACCTTGTCATGAGGAGTTGCCATTCTTTGATATGGAAAATTCCACCTTTGTTGATGGTAATTCCAGTTTTGATGATATTTGAACGAGGTGTGCGAAGATGTGATATTTTTGGGTGAGAAGAAGGATGTGGAAGTTGGCATTGTCTCGCCCGTGCTATTGAAGATGTTATACAAAAAAGTGTGGGAGAATTGCCTTCTGGTGAATTTATTGAACCTCATGTCGTGCCGCTTGAGTCTTTGTACGAACATGAGAAGGAGGTATTTGAAGAGATAGTTGAGAAGGTGCCCGATCACCCTATGCCGCAATTTTTGTTTGATGTATTCGAGGTGATCGATTACTCGCGTTTCCGACCTCCGAAGCTAGTTGGAATGTTCGGCATCTCGGGACATGCTCTTTGTGCCCGCCTTGGTGATTATCATCACCAAATCTTGCTCTTGGAGAATACCAAGGCGTGGCACGACTGTCATTTATTTTTAGACCCGGGATGACATCGAACGTGGACGTCGTCGAGCTAGAGACGTTAAATTAAGCGCTTCTTGGGAGGCAACCCAAGTCTTTTAACTTTTTATATTTTTGTGTGTTTTTGTGTGTTTTCAGGTCCCTTTCATTATTCAGGCTCGTTGGATGATTTTTGACTCCCCGACTCTTCACCACAAGCGCGAATTCAGGGACGTTTCTCTTTCTCTTCCTTTTACCGTACTTTGCTGAATTTCTCATTTTATACAATGTGGACATTGTATGGTTTAAGTGTTGGGGGGTTTGTCCTTGGTTGGGTTAGTAAATTTTTGTATGCTTGCTTGTTGTTGATTTGAGTTGATTGTATTGTTATTGATTGGAATCTTGACGAAGTGACGTGGTTAGATGCTTTGGTTAGGATATTTAGACTTTCGTTTGAACAGTAGTGTAATTATGGGGAATGAAGTGTAAATAATCTATGAAGTGTCTTGTCTCTTGTTCTATTCATGTTTCGTTCTTAAGAGTCGAATACTCTCTACTAGCCCCGTTTTCAGTTAACCTCTATAGGATTTTTTGTAATTTTTGTTTTTATTTTGGAGACGTTAAAACTCCACGTGCGTTATTGAAGAATGTTATCAGTTGCACTTAGCAACATAAGATTGGAGTCAATGAACTCTCGCTTTTGATGTATGTATATTATACTCGTTTTGTACCTCATCTTTATGGGTACCTTTATTAAAAAAAAAAGAAAAAAGAAAAGAAAAGAAAAGGAAAAGAAAAAAAAAAGAAAGAATAAGTACAAGAAGAGAAAACCTTGTACAAGTTGAGTTCTTACTTTTATTTTTTTATTTCTTAGATTATATTGTTAAAGAGGTGTTTTGATAACTGGGCTAGTCGGGTGACGACTTGGCGGTTTGAGCAGGGATAGACTTTGGCCGAGGCATGGATGGGTGACGTACATGGAGGTCAACTCGTTACTTTTAGGTGTTCGCAAGCTAGTCTAAATCTCTTATCTCAACATTATCGTGTCGTCCTTTTAGTTGAGTTTCTAGTCGATCTATTGCATTAACTTCTTGAATCATATGGATGCATTAGTCATTAAGTCAWCGGGTAATTAGCTTTTCCTTGTCTACGTCTAGATTAGATTTTGCTTGAGGACAAGCAAAAAGCTAAGTGTGGGGGAGTTGATTTGTACATATTTGTATGTGATTTTTGTGTGTTTCTGCATCGTAATTTGTGTGCTTTTATGTGTTTTAAGTTTATCTTTTTATCGTTTTTCTTCCTTTTTTATGTTTTTCATTTCTTATGGTGTTTAATGTGTTTTTACTTTATTTTGTATGAAATATTCTAATTTTGTTTAATGTTAATATCTCAGCTCAAAACGAGGAAAACGGGACGAGCGACGAGCCGAAGCCATGCAGGTGCCTCGACCGACGCACTGTCGACGCACCGTCAACGCAAATATTCTGAAGCGTCGATCCTAGGCCCGTCAGTCGACACACTACTTGCCGACGCGTGCAGCCTGGCTCGCGTCGACTGACGCACCGTCGACGCAAAGGTTCTAAAGCGTCGATCCTAGTCCCGTCAGTCGACACACTGCCTGTCGACGCGTGCAGCCTGGCTCGCGTCGATTGATGCACCATCGACGCACCATCGACGCTCCGGCAGTTTGAGCTGTTATTTTCGAAATTCTATATAAATCCGGTGGTTTCTTCGTTTTCAGGGGCTGGGACGAGGGGGAAAGGTCCAGAATGATATAGAGCACCCTCGATTCATGCCACCCTTCAATTCAAGCAATATTAGATTTTTTAGTTCGTAGTTTCGTCGATTTTTACGCCGTCCGACGATCAAGACCGTTCTCGACGCTGAAGATCGCTCGATGGCTGTTGCTTTCTTAGATTATAAGTTTTCTGAACTTTTATTTGCTTTGTGTATTTGGCTTTAATAATCTTTGCTTTGATGTTGTTATGTACTTTGCTTTTGCTAATTTATTATAAACCTTTTATTGTTTTTCCTAGTTTTTAATGTATGTTATTGGCTTTAGTAGTTTAGTTMTTAGTTCTCGTTAGATTWGTTYTTTGTTTTATTATCGGTTGTGATCATGCTTGCGTTGTTATTATGAAGTTGATCATGATGATGTTTGTTTTCGGATAAGTTTGTCGGTCTAGTGTACCTATGGTCATTTTGAACCATCGGGATTGACAACCCCGATCGTGGAGACGATTCCGGTGCACTAGACCCTCGCTTTTATTAATTGTTTTTAAAAGCTTTTTATTTTATTTTTCAAAGATGTTAAAACACCTCAAACTTTATTTAATCGAGTGTTTAGTATAGTTTAGTTTAGTTTTTATTTTCCGTTTCTACATACGTAAAATCGAACACCGGAATAGTTTCTGATTAGTCTTCCTTGTGATTCGAATCGAGTCAACTTATCGCCTACAATAGCTTTGTTCTCTTGCGGACTAGCTTTTCATTATTTTTAGACGCGAAAAAGTTCGATTCAGCAGCCTCTTATGCTTGTGTGTTGGGCACTATCTTTTAGCTCAGTTATGGGCTTTATAAATATCAGGCCCAAATGGGCTTATATGGATGGTCTATGGGGTCCCGACGAACTATTTGGAAAGAATAACAGGCCCAGGCCTATTCTGGTAATTTAAGTGAGAGATCCACTATTCATGGGAACTTAGCATACTAGAGAAATCCTAATTCTAAGTCGGTCATGGTATTTATGGAATTGTGGTAGGAGAATGAAACCCTGGCTTGGGGGACACTTCTATTGTCTCTATAAAAGGGGTGCATACCTCTCTTTGTTTTCTAAGTTGAAATCATTGTTATTAATGGATTGACCTCTGAATTATCTCTCGCACTATTTAACTTTAGCATCGGAGGACCTTCGCCGGGTCTGTCACCCGACTTGGCTGAAGATGTTGTTTTGCAGGATCAGCTAGGTCGCCAGGAGGCTTTTTGGAGACTTACCAGGTCGCTGTGACATTTTTCCATCATTATTCAGGTTGCTGACCTCATGTTTGAGGTTAGTACCCCTATTCTTGGTAACCAATCTTTTTGGTTTTATCAAGAGGAGGCATTTTGGGCCTGAGTTGGATAAGGTAATAGAGGAGGAGGTGCAGAAGTTATTAAAGGCCGGCCACATCCGTAAAATTCAATTTTCTTGAGGACTTATCTAATGTCATAATGGTTCTAAAACCGGGACAAAAGTGGAGAATGTGCGTGGATTTTCGCGATCTGAATAAAGCTTGTCCAAAGGATCACTACCCTTGGCCGCGAATTGATCAGTTTGTGGATTCAACCTCGGGATGTGAGTTGCTGAGTGTGATGGATGCTTCACAGGGATATCACGAAATACCTCTTACAAAGGAGGATCAGCCCAAGGTGAGTTTCGTTACTTCTACAGAGACGTATTGCTTCGTGTCTGTGCCCTTCGGCCTGAAGAATGCTTTAGCGACCTGTCAGAGATTAGTGGATCGAATGTTCAAGGACCTGTTGGGGTCCACTATGGATGTTTACGTCGACGACATGTTTGTCAAGAGCAAGAGATATGAATCCCATAAGGAGGATTTGAGAAAAACATTCATTATACTAAAGCAGTACGGGATGAAGCTTAATCCGAAGAAGTATACATTTGGTGTGAGGTCCGGAATGTTTTTGGGATACATGGTGACGGAGAGGGGTATTGAAGTTAATTCGGAGAAAGTGCGAGCTATTCTGGAGATGCCACATCCTCGGACGATACGCGACATACAGGTACTGACAGGTCGCATTGCAGGCCTTAATCGCTTCATTTCCAGGTCGGCGGAGAGGGGTGTCCCCTTTTTCAGGGCACTACGGAAATGGTCCAAGTTTAAATGGACAAAAGAGGCAGCAAATGCATTTGAGGAATTGGAAAAGAACTTGGCTGAAATACCATTGTGGACTAAGCCGATGACTGGAGAAGACCTGATCTTATATATATCGGTTGGGGAGGTCGCTGTGAGCTCGGTGCTAATAAGGGAGGAGGTCAGTACTCAAAAACCTATCTATTATATCATCAGGATGCTACGAGGAGCCGAGTTGAATTATTCCGAGCTGGAGAAAGGAGAATATGCGCTGATTTGTACAACAAGGAGATTACGGCCGTACTTTTTGAGCCACAAAATGAGAGTGCGTACCAATTTAGCTATCAAGCATGTCCTGAGTAACCCAAATGTGTCTAGAAGATTGGTGAAGTGGGCGGTGGAGTTGAGCGAGTATGATGTGGTGTACGAGCCGAGGGTAGCTATCAAAGCACAAATATTGGTAGATTTTTTTGTAGGAGATGGTGCGCCCATTTGATGCAAGTGACGAAGTAAAGGTATGGACATTTCATACCGATGGCTCGACTATGGTATCTGTGGCAGGGCTGGGTATTGTGTTAACCATTCTGGAAGGAGAAAATTTGGAGTTCGCAATTAAACTAGGGTACAAGACATTTAATAATGAGGCTGATTATGAAGCTGTGCTGCAGGGTATCAAAATGGTAGGCGATCTGGGAGAAAGAAAGGTATGGGCATACATGGATTCCCAGTTGATAGCTCGTTAGTTCGACGGTTCTTTTGAAGCTAAGGAGGAACGAATGGCCGTATACCTAAATAAATTACGGGAAGAGGTAGCACGCTTTGAGGAGTTTAAATTGAAGCACTTGCCGCAGGCTGAAAATACTCAGGCAGATCAGCTCACTCGGATAGCAGGTGCACTGGGGACTTGTGATACTCGAAAAATCACGCTGATGGAGTTGAGTCACTAGTGCAAAAACAACTTTTAAGAACGCCTGTTTCTGTAGATTAAGAACGCTCTGCTGAGGCGTTCTGTATGCAGCTGTTCTTTAAAGTCTGACATTCAAGAACGCCTCATCAGGGCGTTCTTGAATGTCAGACTTTCAAGAACGGTTTTTCAGAGACGTTCTTTAAAAATTTCAGGCGTTCTAGAAAGTCAGTTTTGCAGCTCTGGAAAGTACTTTCCAGAACGTCCTTTTTTAAGGCGTTCTGGAAAGTATATTTTTCTAGAACGCCTGTTTTTGGGGGCGTTCTGGAAAGTGTATTTTCGAGAACATCTCTAAAACAGACGTTCTCGAAAATACACTTTCCAAAACGCCCCTTTTCTAGACGTTCTTGAAACTGTACTTTCCAGAACGCCTGTTTTCGAAGACGTTCTCGAAAGTAAACTTTCCAGAACGTCCCATTTTCAGTCGTTCTCGAAAGTGTACTTTCCAGAACGCCTATTTTTGGATGCGTTCTGGAAAGTTTATTTTCGAGATCGTCCTTTTGTATGACGTTCTCGTAAATACACTTTCCAGAACTCCTTCATAAACAGGCGTTCTAGAAAGTGTGCTTTCCAGAACGTTAAATAAAGGGACGTTCTGGAAAGTATACTTTCGAGAACGTCTGTTGTAGAGGCGTTCTCAGAAATACACTTTCCAGAACGCCTCTAGAAAAAGGCGTTCTGGAAAGTTTACTTTCGAGAACGCCTGAAAAGGGGACGTTCTGGAAGATGTATACCTCCAGAACGTCTTTAAAACAGACGTTCTGGAATATTTGTGTTCTAGAACGGTTTTCTGAATAACCGTTCTAGATTTTTACGTTTCTGGAATTTCATTCCAGATTTATATTTCTTATATTAGGCCTGCTCATATATATCAAAATTCAAAATTATAGTACCTAATTAAATTACAAAACACATTTCATTTATATAATCCCAAAATCACCAACACATGTCATTAATAACAAATAATACACAATCACCAAGTCAACAACACAAGTATCCAAATACAATATCTCCAACTATATCCAAATACACAATCACCAAGTCTTAAAATA
The DNA here is from genome assembly GCA_014905375.1 of Phtheirospermum japonicum. Lineage (NCBI taxonomy): Eukaryota > Viridiplantae > Streptophyta > Magnoliopsida > Lamiales > Orobanchaceae > Phtheirospermum > Phtheirospermum japonicum. The sequence goes on along the minus strand of BMAC01000816.1, from coordinate 429,233 downwards.
GAAATCCACAAAAGTTGATGAGTACCTATTTTCCTACCATTCAAGTTTTCCACAAATATTGCACCTACATCTCAATCAATCCATGAACTCTAAGAAACACTCGGCCCAACGTCTACGCACATCATCAATTTCCTTGTCCGAATAAGGTTGTTCCATATTGAGTGCCTGCATGTGTGAGATAGCATAGAATCAGACATCTGTGAGACAGCATAGCATAACATCAGACATCATAGCATCAAACAAACAGTTTGTTCCACAGAAGACATTTTATCCATAGCCAATCATGACAGTAAAAGACCAAACAAGGCTGAGACAGCATAGAATCAAACATCATAGCATCATAGCATCATAGCTTCAGACATCATAGCATCGTAGCATCATAGCATCATAGAAGACGATTTATCCAAAGCCAATCATGACAATAGTTGACCAAACAAGGAATTTCAGCCTAAAATATTTACAGAACCTAATATGAAGCTCAATCATCATTACTCATTACAATATTTAAAACTTGACCACGAAGGTTCAAATAAATAACTTGCAATCTATTCTTCCAAATACAAATCGAAACAACAAATTATATAAAGGAAAAGGGAAATTCGATAAACCTTTTCGAATGAATCAACGATGTCTAATCGGATGATCTCCAGCATATGCCTCATTACAAAAAACCCGCATGTGTCCGATGTCTTTCGTTGGTCCAAACACTATAAAAAAATAATTATGAATTAGATTAGGCAGATATGGAAAATTTATGAAAAAAAATAAATTTATGGTAAATATCCAAATGCAAATTTAATCATCAATTTACAAAATACTGCCAACGGTTTGTTTCAAAACATACTAGTTATTTAATCAAACCATACGGTCAGCTCAAATTCTTTTCTTAAAGAAAAAAACACAGAACTGGGTCGACAATCCGAAAGAGAGAGAGAGAGAGAGAGAAATCAGAAGGTTTTAGAAAGAGAAAGGAAGAAAAATGAGAGGGATCTCAAGTGATGAGAGGATTTCGTGTTTGGGTTTTCTTATCAAATCAAATAGAATATAGCTGTGGTTAAATACAAAACTTGGGCTTGGTTCCTGCAGTACATTGTACTAAACGATCGTATTAACTTGATGACTCATTCATGATAACTCCAACATCATGTTGTACTTCACACAAATTTCATATCCTT
>BMAC01000816.1:363813-426829 GCA_014905375.1 Phtheirospermum japonicum | reverse complement strand
ATATATAATTACACGACGAACCTGATATTAACTAAATAGACGAATGCCTCCCAGAATAAAATAAACATAAATAACGAAATACATAATTAGCCCAACAACGAGTAGGGATAGCTAATAACTTAATTGTGAGGCTTATTTTTAGTGGCGACACGTCGTCGCTAAAACTGAAATTGCGACAAATACAACAAACATATTCTAAATGAACTGACTCACCACCGTGGGCCTATCAATCTCACCAGACAGAATTTTTTTCCTAAAATCCTCAATTTCTTCCTGCAACAAAACAGGTAAAATGTGTCAATATTTTTATTTGTTTTGTTTGCTTAATTTGCAGGAATTTGTGAGTAACATTAAAATTCAGGTTCTCTTAAGAAAGAAAAATCCATAATGTTTATTTTCTTCAAAATTAAAATAACCCCCCCATAAAACACTTGTTTGGAACTCCACTATAGTCAAAATCGTATATAATTTCAAACTCAAATTCTACAATTACTATTTTAGTATATTCAAATTAGGCAGGTTACTGTGAATAGAAAAAGTGCAACAAACAAACCATGTTGACTATTACCTCAGTGATACCTTCATCTGAAACCAAAGGAATGCGAATTTCATTAGGCAGAGCCGAAAGTAAAAGAATAGTCTCCGTATTGTTTTCATCCACCGAAACTGTTTTCACTACTGGATATAAATAAATAAATAAATAAGGTGAAATGTCAACAATCATTAATGAGAAAATCTAGTAACCTATTGATTCGTTAAAGACTAACCTTTGACTTGCACGAGCTGATGTGATTTCGATCGATGATCATACGGATCGGATTTCACACAAACAAAGCATCCTGTAACCTTTTCTGCAAACGTCTCAGCTTCCTTTAGCATCTCCTTCAACACGCCTCTCCCCAAGTACACCAGCTTCAGGTTCTCAACCACAATCGACGCAAAACGGCTCTTAAGAGGCACGTTACTTTCCACATCATCATTTTTCCTGGATTTTTTTCCCGCACCCYTTTTTCTCTGCCTCTTGCATGGATTTAGAGTGCCTAAARTCTCCTCCYAATCAGGCCTCACATAGTCGTCCTCCTCAGATTCCTCATGATTCTCGGCAAAATGGTTCTTGAGCAGAGTGTGAATTCTCGATTTATTTATAGTCTTTTTCCTGAAAAGAGAATGTAATCGCGCATCGCACATTACAAACCTCTTTTTTTGTGGATTCAATAATTTTTTCTCTTTCACGTACTCGTTCACGATCGAGGTCACTTCGTCCTGAGACAGTTTTTTGTCCTTGCTTTTACCGATCGAACCGAGGAACTCGATGAGGGCCCTCGAGGCCCATCCAATAAATTCCTTTTTATAGGATTTTGTCGGCGTTAGCTTTGCGGGTTTTCGTCCGTTGGATCTATTTTGTGATCTCCTGAGTTTCTTTTTCTGAACCTCCAGATTGTCGTAATCAGATATCGGTTCTTCTTCTTCTTCATCAAAGTCCTCTGAGCCACTTTCGGCTTCATGGCTCTTTTTATCCTTCACTCTTTCTTTCGCAGCATAAATATCTGCCAACTCAAACCCTTCATTTTTCTTTACGATCATATAATATTCCATATGTAGACCTTCAAATGTTTCTCGGTCCGTAAAATCCACCTTGCCCTGTCCAATCCAATAAAAAAAAAAGAAAAAAGGTAAGTTTGACAACATATGGTAGACAGGTACCTATATTTCTTAATTTTCTCAAATATACAAAATATTATATTCTGCCATATAGAAATCTCTCTCTGTGTGTATAGTAGGCATCCCTTTGCAGGCGTACAAACATAACATATTGATTCTCACTAATAGAAACTAGTGCAGATATAAATTGTTGCTTGGAGTCGAAAGTAAATAAAAGACATCACATCAAGTTTACAAATTTAAGGTTATCATACCCCATCAGAGTCGTAACTCCTCTTTTCTTCGATGAGTAACGCAAGCTTAAGGCAGGGCTTGCAAAACCCATATTGCCCTTTAACTTGTAAAATCTTCGCAGTGGAGAGGCAATAACGGCACACAGATTTTTCACAAGTGTAGGAATGAAGGTGGGAAGATCTACGGCAACGTAAGCATCTATGCCTGGCTGAAAATCAAATAATTCACATTCGTATTATGTTATCTGAAGGGTTAATACGATTCAGAAAGTGAATATGATCTTTGAAAGATATGTTGTGTCGTCTCTATTAAAGATAGACCAAAACAAGAGTGTCGAGTTAGCCCTGCATTTTCTAAGTCAAAGATCTACGGGAAGAATTACGTAAAAATCTGCATGATTAATTTCATCAAAAAACATGCATACAATCTCCAGCTAGGGATGTTGACTTACCGCAATCCCATTCCTTTTCAGTTTCCAAAAATGATTCGTCCTTCCGCACACAGAAATAATGGTACGATTTTAGACATTGCCTGAAAACATAATAAGCTTTATTAATAACACTTAATTGAGATGTTAAAAGCATTTTTAATAGGTAGCTTTGATAAATAAATGCAGGACAACAATTCAATTGGCACTTGTAGCACTTTTAGACACATGAATGGAGTAAGAGATTTCTTGATASACAGAATATCAAGATACAAGCAAGCAAACATTACAACACGTAACATGTGRAAATATGTATTTCCAAATATTAATACGTAAACTCCATAAACAGTAAGCTCAAACTCAACGAATCACTAAGAAAAATCTACTGCAAATACGAAGCATTAATTAGCGAATTTAGTAACATTCTAATAATATTGGAAAATTTGAGTGATAAATGCAGCTTCCAAACATTGATCAACCCATATTGACATAAACAGATCGACCCAACCCATATCTACGCATCAAACTAATCGTCAAATGGCATAATCTCACCARAAATAGGTCAAAGTCAAACACATMCATGTGCTTTGACAATCAAGAATTGTGAAAACTCGGGTTCTTTAGGTKAAAAAAAAGCATCTCAGAGACCTTACACCATTTTCCAGCACTACAAATCACCCCTAACAATAAAATTAAATTACTATTTTTTTTAAAAGGAAAACAAAATGGAAAATCATACAAACAAGAAAATGGATTTCTTAGCAGTGGCAGCACTTTCCAGCCCTACCCTCTAAAACCCCCATAAATAAATATATAAAAAACAAGAGCAAGAACACAATAACACGAAAAGACAAATAAATCCCTCATTTCACAAACCCAAAAAAGCCTTTTCGCCTCAATTAGCAAAAGGCTGTCACTTTCTCTCTCTTACTGTGTATCAGAAAGCCAAAAACTGTTTGATGTAGGGACTTGTCCTACCCACTCTGCCATCCCCAAATTCAAAAATTAAAATTCGAATTTGAGATTTCTCACCTAGGGTTAGAGGACTACAATCCCAGAATTGAGCAGCTCCTGACGAGAAATTGCGAATTGGGCAGTCGGCTGCGTTCAGCCTGAATAATCAAAATAAAATTACGAATTGGTGGTTAAGACACAGATTTGGCGTCAGTGGTTGTTGGGATAGTAGCGATTTCAGGTTGATGGGGCGGGTTTTGGTGGCGGGTTGTGGTGGCGATTGGAGGTTGTTGGTCGGGAATGGTTATTGGGAATTGGGGTTGAATAGGAGGGGTTTCGGGGAGATTTAGATGACGGGTTGTTAATGCGCCTGGTTTGATGATGCGGCTGGTGGTGGCGATTGGCAGATGACGGCCGGTGGTGGTTGGGAATGGTGGGAGACTGGAGAATCGGCGGAGAACGAGAGAGAGAAGAAGTAGGGTTTAATGTTTATTTTTTATGCATAAAAATTATCTTTTGTCCAAAAATAATTTCACATACGAGAACGCCTCTTAAAGGCGTTGTCAATAATACTTTTCAGAACGCCTTTAAGAAGGCGTTCTCGATACCTACAATACCAGAACGACGTTTTAAAAGTTGTTTTCGATATTGAACATACGAGAACGTCGTTTTACAGACGTTCTTGATATTTCAAAAAACAAGAACGTCTTTTTAACGACGTTCTGGATATCTAACATACAAGAACTTCATTTTAACGACGTTCCGGATATCCAGTATACCAGAACGTCTTTTTTAAAGACGTTCTCGTATGTGACAGTTTTATTACAAAAATGCCACCGGCTGACTTTTAAGAACGCCACCTCCTGAGGCGTTCTTAAATCTCTGTTCTTGTATGCTGTTTTTGTACTAGTGAGTCATAGTAGTGTGGAAAAATAGAAGGAGGTTATGGAGCTCGAAGTTAAGGATGATTGGCGTACACCTATCTGGGATATTCTACTTAAGGCAAAGGAGGGTGCTGAAAGATTGACAACAAAGGAGACTAATACAACGGCTCATTTTTGTGTGATAAATGATAAATTGTACAAGAGGTTGTGCTTCAGACCCTTTTTGAAATGTTTGGCTAAGGATCAGGGGTTGGAGGTGCTAAAAGAGATTCATGAGGGGTATTGTGGTGATCATGCGAAGGGAAAGGCGTTGGTTGGCATAACACTGCGGGTTGGCTTCTTTTGGCCATGAATGAAAGAAATGGTCAGCGACCTGGTGAGGACGTGTAAAAGGTGTCAGATGCATGCTCTCGTTATTCATATACCAGCTGAGGAGATGATGGTTATGAGCTCGCCGTACCTGTTTGCACAATGGGTGATTGATACCGTGGGACCTTTTCCAAACACCCCGAGCAATAAAGAATATATGGTGGTGGCAGTTGATTATTTCACAAAGTGGGTGGAGGCTAAAGCAGTTGGGCATAAGCGAGCAGAATATGATGGATTTTATCTTTGACAATATTTTTTGCAGGTTTGGTGTACCACGAGTGTTGGTGTCTGATAGTGGAACCCAAATCAATGGGTAAAAGATCCAGGATTGGTGTAGGGAAATGGGGATAAAGCAGCGATTTGCTTCTGTGACATACCCCCAAACTAATGGGCAAGTTGAAGTTACTAATCGTATCATTGTGCAGGGTCTTAAGCTGCGATTGGAGAAGGCAGGCGGGTTGTGGGAAGAAGAGCTCGCGTCAGTCTTGTGGGCTTATCGAATAACTCCCCGAACTTCTACGGGGGAGTCGCCATTAAGTTTGGTTTATGGGATGGAAGCGGTTATTCCAGCGGAGATAGTAGGTGGATCGCAGCGCTTGATAGCTTTTAATGTGGAGGAAAATGAAAGGCTAGCCCGGGGAGCAATCAAAACGATCGATGAGATACAAGATAAGGCTGCGGCTCGGGTCGAACATTACAAACAAAAGATATAGGCTGCTTTTAATAAAAAGGTCAAGCATCGCTGTTTTCAGATAGGGGATTTTGTATGGAGGCGGGCTGATGCACTGCGCATGACTTGGAAGCTAGAGCCAAAATGGGTTGGGCCATTCAAAGTGGTAAAAGTGTTATGAGGAGGAGCATATATACTTGGAGATGCAAGAGGAAAAGTTCTACCTAGGAGCTGGAATGTGTGTCACTTAAAGAAATATGACGCCCAGATGGCGGGCGGTGATGTGTTTTACCCTGCGGGGCGGATGGTGTGTTTTACCCTGTGGGGCGGGCTATGTGCGTTTTACCCTTCGGGGCGGGCTGTGTGCATTTTACCCTTCGGGGTGGTGATGTGTTTTACCCTTCGGGGCGTGCTGTGTGCATTTTACCCTTCGGGGCGGTGATGTGTTTTACCCTACGGGGCGGATTATATGTGTTTTACCCTTCGGGGCAGATTGTCTACGTTTTGCCCTTCGGGGCGGTGATGTGTTTTACCTTTCGGGGCGGTTATGGTGTTTTACCCTTAAGGGCGGTTATGGTATTTCACCCTTCGGGGCGGTTGTGGTGTTTTATCCTTTGGGGCGGTGATGGTGTTTTACCCTTCGGGGCGGTGATGGTGTTTTACCCTTTGGGGAGGGCTGTGTGCGTTTTACCCTTCGGGGCTGGCTATGTGTGTTTTACCCTTCGGGGCGGTGATGTGTTTTACCCTTCGGGGTGGGCTGTGTGCGTTTTACTTTTTGGGGCGGTGATGTGTTTTACCCTGCGGGGCGGATTGTGTGTGTTTTACCCTTCGAGGTGGATTTTGTACGTTTTACCCTTCGGGACGGTGATGTGTTTTATCCTTCGGGGCGTTTATGGTGTTTTACCCTTCGGGGCGGTGGTGATGTACCCTTTGGGGCGGATATCTTTTTAATACATAATAAATTTTGGTGAACTACTTATGGTTTTGAAATATGGTTAGAGGGTGGATGGTTGTTTTACATGTTTGAGAAGGATATGTTTGACTTACATATCTATATCAAGTTGTTATGTTCATATATTATGGATGATTGTGTCTTTGCAAGCTAATATGTTTTAATCTCTATCTGCGGGCTTACTTTAGCTCGTTGGATTATTTGTGACTTGTGGTGTGATTATTTTTTGTTGAATTACATGGTCTTGTAAGGGTAGTAAATATGATTGTGATTGGTTGTGAATTCATGCGACCTATGTTAACTTGTGGGTTTACTTCATACATGGTTTGCGGTTTGGCTTTTATATGATTTTAATTGCAATATTGTATATGGTTTGATAATTGAGGATTTGTGAATATAATAAAAGGAGTTGTTCATACAGATTAAATTCATAATTGTGCGAATAAGGTACATGTTTTAAGATTTGAAAAGGACAGCAAGAAATCAAGTTATACTCGGCCCGGGAGCAGGAATGAAATCCTCGAGTGGTGGGTCCAGGTCAGCAGTCAGGTTCGCGGATAGTACAGCTCGGCCCTGGCATGATAGCCACCATTTTGCATCAAGAGGCTGCTTCATGTCGCCCTTCCAAGTGCTGAAGGGAGGCAAGTTGTTGATGATGACTTTCACGTCTGGATCATATGTGATGTTCATGGCTGCGAGCTGCTCTTTGATTATCCCTGCAGCTTCGTAGACCCATTCCCTACTGCCCACGGTCATTTTGCCAAACTATAGAGTCAATTTCATGAAAGCCTTAATCAGCTCCTCTCGGTAGGCGCCCATGAACTTTTCGCCCACCTCGCTCATTAAGAAGGTTCGTCGACCCTCGGTGATGCCTTGTTCGCGAGCTTCTTGGATTTGTTCTTCTTTGGCCTGCACGTTCTCTTCAATCTTCTAGATTTGTTCCCTGAGCTCATTAGTTATGCAGGCTGTCTCATCCTTCAGGCTGGCTACTTGGCTTTTCAGGATACCATTCTCTTCTTCACTAGCGCTCAGTTGCTTGCCGACCCGATCCAGCTCTCCTTGCGTTAGCGAGAGTTATTTTGTTTGTTGCTCGGATTGTGTGGTTAGCTCCTCGCATGTCTTCTGCAGGTCGCTTTCCTTGGAGCGGGCTACAAGCTGGATGGATATTGTGGAGTACAGGGTATTAAGCTGTATAAACATGCAACAAATAAAGGGGTTAGTGGTTGGATGTTGTTGAATCGTTTAAGGGATAGATTTAAGAAATCGGATATACTTGAGTAAGTGTGCGTTCCTGGAGAAGTGCCTTTATGGTGTCTGCACCCTCGCAATTGGCCAAATCCTTCTCCAAGTTTGGAGAACTGGATGAAGAACCACCAAAGGTTTTGCGAAGACGTCTGTGCTTCGAATCAGGGAGCTGGGTCTCCTAGCAGATGGTCTGATTGGACACTTTCCCTTTGAAGATTTTTTGACTAGCTGTGTTTCTTCCAGCTCGTCCTCAACTTTTGGGTCAGATTCCGCTCCAAATGCTACTTTCACTACCTCATCTACGTTGATGAGAGAAGATGGAGGTGCTGAGGTGACCTCAGGATGAGTCTCGGTTTATGCCACAACTTCCACTGAGCTCGACGAGACGCAGGCATCAACAAATGCATCTGAGAGTAGTAAGATGGTGAGTTAGCATTAATTTGTGGATGGTTCGGGGTAATGGTGCAATATTTTATAATGCAAGGGACCTACCAAACCTTGATCTGGTTATTACAAGGTCTGGGTCGACTGGACGAGAGTCGATGCCTACATATCGGAAAACTTTGGATTGGCTGGTGAGTAGCACCACGTCGAACGGGCGCTTACTCCATTCCGCGAGCTGGTCAGAGTATATTTTATAAAAGATGGGTAAGTTTTGGGGGCTAGGAATTTTGGCTTATTTTGGGGTGTGGTATTGCAGCTTGGTAGGAAAGGGCCATTCCTCAGTATTGTGAATAAAGAAGAAATTAGATCTCCATTCAGGAACCTTATTTGAGGGGTTAACTAAGAATCGGACTTTGCCAGTGCGAGCCGAAAGATAAAAAGAATGTCTTTGGAATTTTACTTGAAAACAAAAATGGAAAAAGTCGGGGTCGGGTTGAGTGTTATAGTATGTACATAATATAATATAGCCCTCTAGGAATTTCATAGAATTGGGAGTCAATTGTATAATTCTGTACAAACTGGAGATCTCAATGTAGAATTGGTGCGGCGGGAATCTAAGTCCTGCTCTAAGCAGCTCGTCAAAGAGGGTTATGTGATCAGGGAGGGGTTTCATGGGGTCCAGGTGCAGGATGTCAGGTAAAAGCATTCTAGCGGTTTCGGGGAGGTTCAGGGTTTGTTGGAATTCTTCTAATTTTTCTGGGTCGGGGAGTAACCAGTAGTTGTCCTTGACCGCCCTGGTCGTTAGGGATGGGAAATGTAAGACGGCAGCATTTATGCAGGGTGCTAGAGTTACAGGGTTTTCTAAAAAATGTTCGCACGGTGGTGGGTTACTTGGTTTGTGCAAAGGAACGCCCTCTGGAATATTTATAGGGGCTAAGGGAACAGGAGAAAGATCTTCAAGAATGTTCTCTATTAAGGCTTGGGCATCTGTGCGAGCCCTAGTCTGGGTCTCTAACTCCAACCAGACGACGTCGCCTTCTAGCTCGTCGCGGAGGCCGGAGGAGGGAGAAGGGGGTTGTTTTCGTCTTCTTTTTAAAATATAAGGGTTTTCAGTGGGATTAGAGTCAGAGGAAAGACTTAAGTTTTTAGAATCAGTGTTGGAAGAAGCTGGTTCGGTCATTTGTTTAATATCACAAGGGAAAAAGAAAATAACAGCATGAAACACAACTCACAAATGCAACACATTTATGGCAGTAAATTTAAATTAATTGCTGAAAAGGGGAAATTTAGGGGACTTACCCATTTTTGGCGACGTAGAGGTTTGTAATGAGCGGTGCGCTACGGGATATTTTCTGAAAATTGGAGAGTAAGTGAGCTTTGTTGCAGAGCGAAAATGGTGGTATTTTGCAAGTGTTTTGGGTAAAATGGCGAGTGAGGGGAGATGAAGGGGTTTTGTGTGTTGGGCGGCGATAAAGCAGATGGGACAGATTAGAGCGGGAAGTTGGTAGGGTTTCAAGGAATGTTTTGGGCCACCGTGTTTATTATACTACGAGAAAATGGAGGAGTGATACGTGCCCGACACGCTTGCAGGCTGCATTTAATGAAACTTAAAATCGGCGTGATGGATAAGGAGAGGCGTGTTTTGACTTTTTTGGCTGCTTACGATTACGTTTTCTTGGATTATTGTGCTCGATTATAACCTCAGGTTGTAGGAAAAGGGTCATATGGTTTCAGGTCGTCGTATATAAAGTCTGGGGACTCGTTCGTCGCTTCTTCCGGGGGGAACATTCTTCTTAAAAGAATAAGTTAGCTCAGCGAGCTGGTAATTTCTCATGGGATGATTGGTATTATAGCTTGTTATATCGAGTTGGGTGATTCTGGAATATGGTTCGATAAAGTGGAGGGGTAATTTATTTATTTGTTTATATGTTATTGTTATTTTTGGTTGTTGTACTCTTTTAATTCTGTTTTACATGTCCTACCTGATTTCGTACCTCAATCAGCTAGAACATGGGGGACTAGCTGATACGTCACTAAAAATCCTTACTTAATATATGTGGGTATTTATGGTAAGAGATCTCATTTTCTTGAAGGAGCATTTCTTTTGGGAGGTGAGCGAGCTGGTTGGTGTCTTCTCGGTGGCTAGCGAGTTAGTTTGAAGAGTAGCGACCTGGAGCATGAGGATGAGTTCTCATATAGGGTCGCGACCTCTTATGCTTGTGTATTGGGCACTATCTTTTAGCTCGGTTATGGGATTTATAAATATCAGGCCCAAATAGGCTCATATGGATGGTATATGGGGTCCCGGCGAACTATATAGAAAGAATAACAGGCTCAGGCCTATTCTGTTAATTTAAGTGAGAGATCCACTATTCATGGGAACTTAGCATACATGAGAAATCATAATTTTAAGTCGGTCATGGTATTTATGGAATTGTGGTGGGAGAAGAAAACCCTGGATTGGGGGATGCTTCTCTTGTCTCTATAAAAGGGGTGCATGCCTCTCTTTATTTTCTAAGTTGAAATCATTTTTGTTGATGGATTGATTTCTGAATTATCTCTCGCACTATCTAACTTAAGTATCGGAGGACTTTTGCTGGGTCTGTCACCCGATTTGGCTGAAGGTGTTGTTTTGTAGGATCGGCTAGGTCGCGAGGAGGCTTTTTGGAGACTTATCATGACGATGTGATATTTTTCCATCAAGTTTGAGGTTAGTGCCCCTTATTCTTGTTAACCAATCCCTTTTATTTTATCAAAATCATTTAATTTGAGAACCGTTGACCAGAAAAAATTAGTGGAAAGATAAAGAACTAAAATCAATATATTAATGAACAAAATGAAATCATACCCGGTCTCTTATTTTGTGAGAGTTCGAGGAAGATAATATTGTAGCTTTATAAGATATTTAATAATGTAAAAGAATATTTTTGGCGTACTTAGTGTATTACTGAGTCACTGACTAGCTGTGTACTTTGTTTCTTTAGCTAGTGATCATTCTCATTGCTCAGGGAAGTGGAAAATTACTAACTGTTCTTTACCAGAGCTTCCTATTCAAGCATATTTGCCATTTAAAGTGATTAACACAAACCTTTTATTCAAGAGACCATAAAATGATACCCATATGCCATTTTTAGTTGCCACTTTAACAAAACATGTAATATATATTTTATATATATTGGGCCAAATTCAGCATTACAACTTATGTCACACTTACATTCTTGAATAAAAAATATACTAATATTAGTTTGCAGTATAATACTATGATAAGGGAAAAAGAATAAAAGAATTAAATACAAATGTAATTTACATGTATTCCCATATCAGAACGAATTTTCTAATCCACAGCAAATATGATGAAAATTCAAAATGATTCAAAATCAAATAGATGAGAGTGAAATGATGAAAAAAAAAATTGAGTAAAAATGTGAATTATATATTTTTAGTTATAAACAATTATTTGTTTGTCATTTTTTTCTTTTGTTAGTCAAGGAAAAACACTACTACATCGTTTCAAGCGAAGTTTTACCATAACATTCCTCTAATTTGGAACCGGTATGGAATTGATTCAATCATGGAATCATGAATAGTCATTGGTTCAGTTGTCCATAGACTCTGACTACGAAAATCAAAAAAAAAAAAAAATAGGGTCGGTTTAAATTTTAAATAATGAAAGGATTACAAATTCACAAAAACCAAAAAATTATTGGCATTGAAATAAAACGATACATACCATATAAACTAAACATATTATCCCGTTCCATTGGTTCTGACTTCCGATCGCTTTGAGTTTTAGTTTTCTTAGATGGCGGTCCAGGCGCAATAGAAGCTAGCCTCTTTTCCAGAAGTGCTAAAGTTGCTTTTTTCTTAGGATAATTCTTCAGTGACTGCCTAGCCCCTATTTCGAAAGGGCACTCCAACACCTGGAGGAAACTACCTCTTATTATAGTGTGTGCTTCGGGAGGGGCGCACATGCAAGAGGGAAGTTTAAGCTTGATGCAAATGGCTAAAATATCGTCTGCCTTATATGATTATCAATCAAATAAAAAGTTATTATATGTATCAATCCTTACATCGCCTACTACTMGTGGGGTAACCMCTAGTTTTGGTATGTTGGGAGATATCATTATTGCCGAACCAAACTCCTACATTGCATTTGCGGGTAAAAGAGTAATTGAACAAACATTGAATAAAACAGTAAATTTTGGTTTCCAATCGCACCCATAATGCTTTGGTTGACAAAACCATAAGTTTAATAATATAATTAAAGTGGCTAATATCTAGAAAGTATAACTAATAATACGTTCTGAAAATTTTGGTTTACCAGAAGGTATTTTACAATATACGTTCTAAATAATTGAATATATCAAAATGTACTTAAAATATACGTTTTGAAAAGTAATTATTCTAGAACGGGTGTAAAATATACCTTCTAAATACGAAACATACTAGAATGGGTATAAAATATACCTTCTATGATTATGACTTTAACTACGAAAATGCCACCAGGTAGACATTCTAGAAGGTATTGAAGAGAAAAGTTTTGTATGTTTGTATTATAGATACATTATCGCTCCAAAAACGAAATCATGCTTCCTCACGAAGGATAATATATATGTACGCTCAAAAGCACTCAAGTATTTTATTCATGGGACGTGTATAAACTCAAATCATACAAATGCAAGTACAGTAAATAAGCACGGAAAATCAATCTCTTCTCAATCGCAAATTAAGTGTGTTATCAACAAAGAATCGAAAAAGGTCTTTTCGGGTTATAATGTAAGGCTCTTTGAATGGGTATGGAATATATATAAGTCGTGTGGCTAAATCGCTCACTCAACCTAATCTAGTCAAGAAGCAAATTGCTTCACCTCGTTCAAAAATGAAAATACCTCACTAAACACTCATAACGTAGCCTTCAACTTGGGCTATTTCTCAACTCGAAACTTGTAAACCGACTTGTAGCTCAAACCACTTAAACACAATTGAAGCTTATAACACACGCTTCTTACACAACTCTTTTGCCTTCTAAACATTAGGCTTCATAATAAAATAATAATAAAATACAAGTCTTCATTAATGCATAGGCAATGACTAAAAAAATTCACTAGACTCACCATCCTTTTATTTTCTTTTTATTTTATTTTATCCCCCTTTTATTCTTTTTTCTTTGTTTTTATGGGGTTCTTTTTTTTTTAGATGGTGGTCCTTACTTACAAAATAATAAATTCCTAATAAAAATTTCCAAGACTCAAATAATAAAAATACGAACTCCTACCCCACGCTTTTAATGGGTTAGTAGGGGTCTCAAAAACACCCATGGCTAAAGGCATGGATTATTTGGCTATGATTGGCTCATTCGAAATTTTTAGTGGCTAAAATATATGGATACGGCCGGAATAGGGTTTTTTCTGTGCCTTAACGTCATGTTCAAAGTCAACTACACACAGCGATTTCAAAGAGATATCAAGACTGAAACTTATTCAAGCACATGCAAAGATGATAAACACTCGGGCTACTCACTGGCTTTTTGCATGAAAAGTTTTGAATTGACGCTGCTTTTTGGGTTTTGCGAAATCAATTGCATCCAAGTACCATTTTAAAATATATAAATAATAACTTTGAAAAATTTATTCACTTATACACGCTCAAAGATAAGAACATCAAATCAAACATAGTTAACTTCGACAGGCAAGCCATACAAACACAATTAAGCGCAAAAATAGTAATTAATCACGTCTGAAAATTTAATTATTACAGGCCAGATTTACACAAAAAGTAATAAAAATCATACTCGACCACCCCCCCTCTCTAAAAAAATCCCTGCAATCTCCTAATCGCTATAAATACATCAAAAATCAAAAAAAAAAAGGAAGGAAAAAGAAAACATCCCTGAAAGAAAAAGTCGAGCCGCTACTCGTTGAATTGTGCAATCGGCCGCATCTTCAAGTACGCGATGTGAATTGTCCTAATAAAATCAAAACAAAGAAATTTACAAAGAAAATAATAATATTTTTGGATTTTTCGTTTTCATGTTTTTTTTGTTTTTCTAAAACTTAAAATTTAGTAAAAGCATAAAAGTAAAGAAACAAGATTTAGAACTCGCGGGAACCATTGTCGTCGGGGGCATCATCTACATCCATGCTAGGCATGGGATAAGCCACCTCAAACCGTTCCTCGAGGTTCGAAATGCGAGCACGCATCTTCCTCAAGCTTCGACGGTTTTGCTCGTGGTTCGCGTTAGTCTTGTCGTCAGTTATTTGGAGCTCATCGAACATCTTTAATTGAAATGCTCGGTTTTCCTCAGAAAATTGGCCCCAATCGGGGATCGGGCCCGAATTAGTACGTGGGGATGGCTCTAAATTGTCATCCTCGTCGTTTCGAGACGAGGAGCCTCCTTGAGTCGAAGACCTCACTCGGGGTGCGGGGGCACGTGTGGGCGAAGTCCATTTTCGACTGGCTCGAACCCGAAGTGACGGGCAAGGCCGGTAATGTATGGTGCGAAGGAAAGGAGTGGCGTCTTGCTACCCAGTGCACCCTTAGTAATATTGTAGAGTCCTTGCAAGATCAATGGGTATAGGCGGACTTGACGACCGTCAACAAGACATTGTAGAATGCAGAGCTCGAACTTGGTCGCGTAGGTGGCCTCATTTTTGCACAAAATGATGTGCCCGAGGATCTTGTAGGCAACGTAGAGGGCTTCGTCTTTAATTTTTGTGCAAAGGAATTGCTTGCAATCGCCCGTGTTTCCCCCGGTTATCATCCCCCCAAAAGAGGCTAAATCAAAGCCTTGAACGCCTACCGGGTGGTCCCCTTCGGTCGGGAAACCAAAAATTTTGCCGAACATCTCCTCATTCACGTGAACATCGTTCCCACCTAACCTACATGCAAACGTCTCGTCGTTCCGAATTACCAAAGTAGAGAAGAATTCGAGCATAAGCTCGCTAAATCCGGGAAGGAGCATTTGGGCGAAGTACCCACAACTGAGGCCATAAACAAAGCGGGAAATGTCGGTGTGGTGTTCCGAGCCATTCGAGGCCTCTTCCTTAATTCCGTTGACGTTCAAAATCCGATGAGTCGCAAACCCCCATTTTTGAATATTCTTAAAAGTGTCCCCTTCCTTTTTGTCATAGACAGGGAATGGTGCTCCGTATTTCCCCAAAATATCCTTGCGTTTACCCGCTCGAGACATAGTAAATCAATATGGAATTGAACGGGAATGAAAATTCTTGAAAAATAAACTTTTTGCTTCTTTGGGAAATTTTGTCGAACACTTGGCGTGAGTGCTCAACCAACAAAGAACTCAAGAAATCCTTGCCCCAAAAGTTTCCCAAAACAACCAACAACAATTTATTATAGTTCCAAAAGAGTTTTAAGCGAAGTACCTCGACGATTGTAACCCGAATTTGCTCGATTCCGGAAAATTTCCCCAAATCCCATGTAGCTCATTTTGGATAAATCGACTTGTATGCAAGATGATGGATGGATTTTGAATTTTTGGGTAATGTAGCATGTGGAGGTGAATTGTTGTTAATTGGTTGCGAGAAATTGAAGAAAAAGAAATTTGTGAAAATTGAGGGAAGAAGTTGAAGTTGGGAATTGAGAAGTGAAGGAAAAGAGGGTGTTAGTTGGTTTTAAGGTGTTTTTTCTAGGTTTGGCCACGGGTCACACGCATACGGGTCGGGTCGTGGGTTAAAATCCGATTTTAAATGCGTTCTGGGCCGGGTACGAGATTCGCGTCGATGCAGCGTCGATCGATGCGAACCCAATCGACGCTACAGAGAGCGATTTCTCGGTAGGTGCATCGACGCTGCGTCGATCGACGCGAGCAGCCTTGGCGTCGACGCGGGCGGAATTCTGGGTCGATATTTTTCTTTGCTTGTTCGATCAATTCTCCTCGTTCGAGTTCTTCCATTTGTCTTAAAAAGATAAAAACCAAAATAAAACATTAGATAAAATGAAAATAAAATACAAAAGGATACAAAACGCTCGGGTTGCCTCCCGAGAAGCGCAAATTTTAACGTCACTTGCTCGACGCTATCTCGTTCGTTTAATTCCAATCGTGTGGTGGATCTCCAGACTCCACCGACTTACAATATCTGTACTTCTTTCCTCCATTGTGATAAGGTCTCGGTCTAAGTTTGTGAACTTGAAAGATGATTTTCCGACTTCATCATAAAACGTGACTACTCCATATTCGTCCATCTCTTTTATCAAGAACGGTCCACTCCATGCAGCCTCGAAATCAACTGGGTCGAACTTACGTGCATGATTATACAGCGCTAACTGCCCTACCTCATACTGCGAGTTTTTAATTTCCCTTGAGCGAACCTCCTTCGATTTCTTCGGTATCCAAGTGTTGTTTAACGCCTCGCCCTTGTTCTTTGTATGTGAAAATTTTTTGATGGGGTCGAGGGAATCATACATTGAATGAATTATTCGTGGCCTTGACTCCAATTTTCGCACGAATTTAGGTATCTTGCTCTCCATGTCTAGCTCGTCTTGAAACTCTTCGATAATATCGTTTATGTCAATACCTAGCAATTCGATCAGATCTTCACCACTCAAATGCTTCTCGTCGTCAAACTCATCAAGCTCCTGACCGAAGTCATCTTCTTGAGTATCCTCCTCCTTCCTCCAAGATCCGGCGTCATCCCCATTGCTTAATTCGTCTACAACCATGAATCTCATAAGCTCGTGAATGCATGATGTAACGGGATCAACGAACGAACAGTCATCTAGCGTGGTAGAGGTAGGGGTATTTTGAATATCCTTAAGAGAAAATGTTACTTCCTCGCCCAAAACGGTCATGGTCATCCTTCCTTTGTGAACATCAATTAGTGTGTACGAGGTAGACATAATAGGGCGCCCCAATAAGATGGTATGCTCAGTGCTTTCAGCCAGTACTTCGCCCACATCCATAATTACAAAATCAACCGGAATTACGAGTTCTCCAACTTGTACTAAAACATCTTCACCTATCCCCAAGAGTAGTCGGATTGAGCGATCGGACAATTGTAGTCGCATGGTTGTCGGCTTTAGTGGTCCAAGATCAAATTCTTGATAAAGCAAATACGGCATTAGATTCACTCCTGCTCCAAGATCTAACAATCCTATTGCCTTTTGTCCATTAGACAATGAAATGGTGATGCAGAAGCTTCCAGGATCGCGTTCCTTGGGTGGCAATGGTTTCTTAAAAACCGCGCTAACTTGCTTCGGCAGTGTTAAAAATTGGTTTGACGCCAAGCATCTCTCCCTTGAGGCAAGTTACTTGAAAAACTTCACATAAGCAAACATTGTTTTGACTACCACCAAAAGTGGCAACTTGATATTGACGTTCTTTAATAAGTTATAAAGTTCCATGAACCTTTTGTTCTCTTTCGCTGGACGCAAACAACTTGGAAAGGGAATGACATCTTTGATCGGTGTTTTTAATTGCTTCGGCAGTGGTGGCTTAGGCACATAGTTTTGGCCAATGGCGTTATTTGGAATCGTCCCTTGAATGGATCCAGGAACATATCGATTAGAAGATTTATGCAGCTGATCTACAAGTTTAGGATCATCGCCTTTGCTAGGAGTTGGTGCCTTTTTCTCGAGCTTGTCCTCGACTTCATCGTCCTGGTTAACTATTCCGTTGTCGATCTTCTTCCCACTGTGAATGACATGAACTGCTGACGCTTGTTCAGCTTGGCTTGGGAGTTTGCCCTTCTCGTCGGAGAGTTTGGCCAGGTGAGTCGATAATTATCCTATTGCTATTTCAAGTTTCCTCTGCCCAGCTGTATTCACAAGGATAGCCTTCTTCATGTTAGTGATTTCATTTCTACCGTCAGCGAGTCCATCTCGATTTTTAAGAGTATCGGCCACTTGATTTTTCTGCCAAACCAATAGCTGATCCGTTGACTGAATTGTTGTAGGCACCTGCCCTTGCGTATGAAAATTATTTTGTGGAGGTGGCAATGGTTCTTGAGCATGTTGTGGTGGTGGATATTGCAGATCGGGTGGCATATAATTTGGATTTCCTGGGCCCCCCTTGAAGAGAGGATTATCACGTTGCGGAGTGTACTTCTTTTGATTCGTATAATTCTGAATTGCATTAACGTCTTCTTGCTGCTCAATATTGTTGGGACAAATGTCAGCTAGGTGCTGGGAAGATCCGCATTGGTTACATGTTGCGGCCATCTTCTGTGCAGCGGCCTTGCTAGCTCGCTCGGCCTTCCAAGCAACTAATTTCTCGTCAAATATCTCCTCACATTTCACCTTGACTAACTTGCCGTCATCTAAATCAAGATCGGGAATGGAAATCTCATGAACCTTCATTTTACGAGGCTGAGAGTTGGTTTGTCTAGATTTCTCACTTTGCTTTTCCAATACTCGTCTCGCCTCTGTGGCCGTCAAGTCTCCGAAGTCTCCTCCTGCCGCTATCTCTACTTCTCGTTTCCCATGGTCCAATAAACCATCGAATAAAAATTGGTTAGTCATCTCCAGAGAATAGTTGTGGTGGGGGCAAGCCTGCAAAAATGTCTTATAACGTTCCCAAGTTTCATGAAATAGCTCTCCCTCCAACTATTCAAAGGTGGCAATTTGCCTCTGAAGATTCCCTGTTGTTTGTGCTGAATAGTATTGATTTAAAAACTTCTCGCTGATCATATCCCAATCAATTAATGAACCAGGCTCTAGGGACAGTAGCCATGACTTCGCCTTGTCCTTCATGCTATACGGGAAACAAATCATTTTCACCTCCTCTTGGTTAAGGTCATGAACCACAAATCTTCCAACCTGATCAATGAAATAGTTCAAAAACGCTAAAGGGTCTTCATGGGCTCCTTCGTGAAAAGTCGGGAGTAAATTAAGTTGGTGTGGTTTGATCTCCACTTCTCTTGCGGTTGGTCCAAGAACAATAGCAGACCTAAAAGGTACAACCTTCGGGCGTGCCAAGTCGTTCTATATAGGTGATCTATCTCCCCTTGGTTCTCTAACTTGGTTCTGAGCTCTTTCATAGAGGTTGTCATAAGCATTTCTTCCGTAATCATTTTCGCGCTCGTATCGCCCTTCAAAATTGTCTTGTTCGTAACCATGGTTTTGATGTGCCAACCAATCATTCACGTTTCTATGATTGTTAGCATGCTCGTTATGCTGAAAAAAATCTTCATTTCTGAATGACATGTTTTCGATGTTGCATTGACGATTGAGATCGTCGTTCCTTTCTTTGTTTGGCCTCATATATGCCACGTTGGGTTGGTGATTGACTATGTTGTGCTGTTGGTCGACTCTTCCGTTTCTCCCTTCGTCTCATCTCATGTTCTCCATGTCTTGCTGGTAATTAGCCCAGTATGCTCGGGGTTGTGGTTGTCCTTGCAAAATGATTGGTTCACTACCATACCCATTTCGAATGGGGCGTAGTAGTGATCTTGGTGGGGAATTGCTGTTCCGAATCGAATGTGCTCCCAACATTGTGTCGGGAACTTGATCACAAACAAAATCAGTCGCTGCTGAAGAATCATTCTCGGAAATAAAAATGGGTCTTAGTCTCGGTGGATTTGAACCATGGATGTTGTCAATGAATGGTGCAAAGTCGCGTTGAAGTGATCGCCTTCCTTGCATAAACTCAACAATACATCAACGTACTAAATGGCAAAGACCAAGTGTGAAAATAAAAATAAAAAGAAACTAATAACTTAAAACGAAAAACATCTTATATTTCTACTCGTTGCTTCCCCGGCAACGGCGCCAAAATTTTGATCCAAACTTTTGTGCACCCCTTTTAAAAAATTTAATTAAAAACACGTAAGTTTGATTGCAAGAGTACGAGAAACTTGTAGGGTGGTGAGTTTGACTCAAGTCGAATCTCTCGAGTAAACAACTGTTCGGTCTCTAGATGTTTTTCTCAATCAATAATATAAATACATATACATCGGGTTTTTTTTGAAGAATTGATTTGATCATTAAACTAAAGCAATATTGAATTTAAAACTAATTGAACTAATTATTGTAAACTAAATTATCAACTACGAGCAATACTTAAATTATTCGACTTAAGAACTAGGAAATAAAAGCAATGTATCTAAGAGCATGTATTTAAGAATCTATCACGAAGCAAGTGTGTCATACGAATCTAAAACGAATAATTAAGCGTAAATCAACTCGCATAAATAAACTAAATAAATTCAATATCCAAGCATGAAACGATTACACTACTTAAACTAGTTCTAGAATCTAAGAATTTAACTAAGCAATTAACTAGTAAAATAACTACTTAATTAAATAAGAGTTTAGAATACTTATTGGAACTAATAAAAGCGATGAAAATCTCCAGCTAGTCCGGAGTTGAACGTTGATCTTGGGCAAATATTGAATCCCGAACGTGAAATTGAAGTTCCGAACTCGCCGTCCTTCGGTCCTTGATCTCGGTCTTCAAATCTCGTTATGAGATGTGGAATTATGTTTATTCTAAACCCAAATACTCTAGGTAGTCATGTCTCTCCTAAAAATCCGAAATATGAAGGGTATATATAGATATAGCATGTCTTGGCGCACAAGAAACCCTAAAAACGCATTTCTGGCCGTCGCGTCGATCGACGCGGGCTGGCTCTTGGCATCGACGCTTCCTGGTTACTCGCGTCGACTGGGCTGTGGCGTCGACTGACGCGGACATGCATCGACGCAATAGAGAGTTGCATCGACTGAGCGTCGATCGACGCACTCTTGGATCGATGCTTCAGAGAGTTGCGACAATTTGGCGTCGATGGAGCGTCGATCGTCGCGGTCAGGGACTCGCGTCGATCGAAGCTTGCATCGATCGACGCCACTGAGGCTCTGTATCATTTTCTCGATTTTTCTGCTACTCGTTCACCAGAAAGCTCGTTCTCCAATCTTGATAATCAAACTTCATCTATTAATGCGCTGAACTCTTCCGGTTACTTAGCTGTAAGGTGAAAAACAACGAAATATCACCTAATTGCATCAATTATGATCAAAATACGGTAAACTAAGCTGGAACTATAAAAATTCGAAATTAAGCTTAAATCATCCAGCTTATACCAAAAACAAATAGAATAACGTACTAAAAAGATAATAAAAATAAGGACAAATCTATGCTAATCATCATGCTTTGCGAAACCCGAACCCTAACCACCTACCCACCCCATACTTACACCATACAATGCCTTTATTGCATTTTAATGAAATTCAAGTAAAAGGAGGATGAGATAGAAGCTTCCTTAACCGAGCGAGTTTGGGTCGAGCTCGGTGGGGTCCACTTAAGCATCCAAGCAAAAATCATGCATGGCTTGTTCCTCCCGGCTCCACGAACACTATCAACTTATCAGATCGACCATAGTTGAAGTCGGAAAACAAAACTCTATAAAATAAAATCACACAAAATCAAAAACACAAGAAAATATGCACATAAAAAAAAAAGGATTAAAAAGAACCAAAAGACAACACTATTGTTTTTTAATTTTTTAATTTTTTGAATGTTTTTGGATTTTTAAATAATAAGGAAGTAAGAAAGAAAGAAATGTAAAAATAAAAGAAATAAACAAAAAGAACATGGTTTGTCTCCCAAGAAGCGCTTCTTTTACGTCATCAGCTTGACGAGCTCCCTTTTTGCTCATGGGGAAGTTGAGACGAGAGGATCCACCAAAGCAATAACTTCCTTATCGGGAGGACCTAATCTTTGAAACATTCTCGGGGCCTTGCATAGCCCAATGGCATTCGATGAGACGCAAACATTCCAAACGGGCAAGAAGAAGTTGTCTTGGCTTTATCTTTGGGATACGAACACCTTTGGGATTCTCGAGAGGGTTCTCCATCGTCCTCCAAAACGATCTTATGTATGCAAGATTCCCTTAATGTCTTCGTCATGGCTAATTCCTTTAATGTCTTCAAGATCCCAACCAATAGCACTCTCATGAGCTCTAAGCACTTCAATCAACCCTTCCTCTTCGTCATGAATTTGTTGCGTCCTTTCCTTGTGGATGCAAGCATTTTCATATCGAACATCCCGAAACTCGTCTAACTCCTACAGTCGCAACATTCTCTCTAACTCCTACAGTCGCAACATTCTCTCTAGACCCACTAGTGCAGAAACTGCCAATCCAGAGGGGTAATTCTACCTATCCAGAATGCCTTTATGTGCCTTCTGTAGTGACATAGTTATAGAAAGTCTGTACTTTTCAGAATGCCTTTTTTTTTACCCTTCTTGATTGGCAGACTTTCTAGAAGGGTAAAAGAAAGGCGTTCTAGAAAATAATTTTTCCGTTCTAGAATGGTACCATCCCATGTTGATCCGCCACTTTACAGAACGGTATTTTCAAATACCATTCTAGAAAGTCGCACTCTCCAGAATGGTATTTGAAAAAACCATTCTGGAAGGTATAACTTACCAGAACGGTATTTGAAAGTACCGTTCTAGAAAGTCGCACATTCCAGAACGGTATTTTCAAATACCGTTCTGGTAAGTTATACTTTCCAAAACGGTATTTTAAAATACAGTTCTGGAAAGTGCGACTTTCCAGAGCGGTATTTTAAAATACTGTTTTGGAAAGTCCATTTACTAGAACGGTTTTACAAAAGTTACCTTCTAGAAAGTTTAAGAAATTTAAAAAAAAATAAAATGAAAGCAGGAATACACCAATATCAATAATAATAAATATTGTGATTTATATTAATTATATCCAAATTTCAATAAAATCTAAGACACAACAAACTAAAACTAATATTAATACAATAATATTTTTTATTCAACTATATGAAATCAAAAAAAAAAAAAAAAGGTAAAGTCTTCTCAGTTTCTTTAGCTTTATCATGAGCCACTTGCACTACCTGCACACATAGAACATATACCATGTCGCATTTAAAAAATATAAGTAGAACATATCAAGATCAATAAATAACAAAATAATAAAATAAATGAAAATAAATAATAAAAATTGCAATTAAGTAAGAAAAAAAAAAGTCTTTAACCTGATTAATCAACATACTTATATTTTATAATGATGTGTAATATGACAAGGAAATGAGTAATAATCACTTCTGCCACATGAAAAAAGGCAAGCCCAAGAGTCACTAATATAATTGATTGCCCACATCTTATATATTTCATTATTATTCCGTTAATTAAGAAAAAAGGAGCCAAGGATTGTTCTCTTTGTCTCGTACCTCGTGTGGATATGTCAAGGTAGAAGCGAATATATTTTAAACTGAGGACGCTACAGCAACATCACTAGCACAAAGTTTATCCGTCGTGGTGTTAGCTGCCATCATTTTTATAAATTCATTCACATTAGATCATTCTTCACAGTTGAAAGTTGAATTTAAGATGAGTGCATAGAAAATAAGAATTAGAATGAATTTAAGGCAGAATATAGCGACCACAAACCTCGATCAGCCAAATAACTTTTTATCTTCCCATAAGTTGGAAACTGAATCGCTACATGACTAAAGCTGGCTAAAGCTGGCACAAGACCCACTGCACGATTCAAGAAAATCCAAAAAAAGGACAGGTCCATCCAGTGACGATCTTTTTCGAAAATATGATATCTGCCTGATGTTAAGAAATAGATAACCTATATAATCGTCAAATACCCTCCTCGTGCGCAATTCTTGACAAGGCAGATAAAATGCTCCTATGAGGCACCACACCTTCTCTCATTCCTTGTGTCTGCATGACAGATAAAACAAACATCAGATTTGGCATTTGCCTGGATACTTATAAACTTAGCTGGATCTAAGCAGCTCGCATTAAATCTTAAGAAAACCCATTTTCCATAGAAATAAATAAATAAATAAATAATGATAATAACAATAACAATAACAATAACAACAACAACAACAACAACAACAACAACAACAACAACAATAATAATAATAATAATAATAATAATAATAATTATTATTATTATTATTATTATTATTATTATTATTATTATAATAAAAATGGGGATAACTCTAAGGGAAATTCGAGAAAGGGGTCTTTCTTTCCCTTTTCAAAATTCCTCTCCTCTCTACCCCTTTTACACAGGAGCTGTCTATAATTACATAATTAATGGTTTGTAAATAAACGAATGTTCACCATTATCAATGCTCCAATAAAAAGATCATATAAATCACACGAACAACCATTTTGGAATAAAACAAACAAATTCAAAATTTGGCTTCAGAACTTTATGATATAATTTTACAAACCTGCAAACCACCATAGGTGAAGATACGGATAAACTTAAGGATGGTAACATCAGCAACCCAAGCACTTCTATGTGATATTGCTCTAACTTCTTCCGCTTCAAATCGCATATACAACTAAATTTGCACAAGGAAATCAACATCAGCTAACTAAAGGCAACCATTTCAGCATAAGGCCAGTGAAATTTAAAAAAAAAAAAAGAAGAAGCTTATTCGCCAATAGTCCTTGCAAGAAGATATTACTCTATAGAAATAAGAAAATGAAGATGGCTAAACTCATTATTATTTGCCTAGATACTGAAAGGACGATACATAAGCGTGCTCATATTCTTCTTGTATTTGCATAGATTGACAAATACACTCCCGTTCTAATTTATAGAAGACATTTTGAAACCAAAATAGCCAATCATTGCAGGAACAAGTGGGCCACTACTGGTATCATGGAAATCTGCCTTCCATTAAACCATGTACACTAATTAAACAGAGGATTATATTCAAATATCATTCTATTATTATTATAGATGACTCACCTTTACACTAAACAGAACAGTACCATCAGAAACTTGTTGGCCAGCAGTGACTGTGAGCACATCGGTATGTGGTGGGATGCCGATGGCTTGATCCGGTTCAGGGCAAGGTGGGTAGAAATTCGCAGCAAACATTTGAAAACTCGAGTCAAGCTTCAAAGCTTGATCCACATAGATTTTTTCTAGTTTCAGGGTCTCGGACACAGCCTTCACTAGCTCCCTGGCTAATTTCTGGGCTTTTTCGATGTATACCAGCAGAACATTCCTGTAATGAACATACATGTGTAAGAGCATCTAACAATGTTAAATTCAAAAAAAAAAAGTAACAAATGGCAAAAGAAAAAAAAAAACTGTGGCAAATGAAATGCTTTACATTAACAAGAGCATCAAATTTTAAACATTGATTTAAACATGTGTAAGAGCATCTCCGATTCTCCAGTGTTTGTGAATGTTAGAAATTTAAAACTCCCCCCTTTAAATATGGTTTCCAATCTTTCTTTTTTCCTTTCAAATTAAGGTTTTGTTTTAACAACCTTTTGGTCCTTTTACTAACATGGTATAAGCTCTTTAATCACATATATTATCCAAACACTTCAATAATTTATTTTCAAAATAACATCCAATTAACATCTTATCAGCCCAAAAAACATTTTATATAAAACTTAGGAGATTGTAAGGTTTTTATCATAATTAACCTCAGCCAAACAGCCTCCAAAGCAGTACGTACAAACGTTTGAATTAATGTCGAGAGAGAAATTAATAATGATGAAATATAATTATTGATAGAAATTAATTAATAGTACCTTAAGACTTGGGGTTTAGAGGGGTAATGAAATTCAGGGTGGACATATAGCTTAAGGTAATCCCTCCACAAGGTGAAGGTCTAGTTTAAAGTGGTTGAGACATTGAAATTTCCGCACTTTATGGGATCTGAAGCACTCTTGACCTCATATTGCTTCTTTTCACCTTCTCCCAAATTGAAAAACTCCCTGCTTGAGCTAGAAACAACTTTCATCAATTCCTCTGGTATCCATTTTTCAATTGTTTTAAGTGTATTAAATATATTCTGGCAAGATATAATGCTTTTAATTTCAAAAGTCATAGGTGCATTACATTAAAAAATGTAGTAACTTTCAAAAACAAAAGTTGCAGATTAACGACAAAAGAATGATGCAGAACCAAATAAAAAGATTACAAAACAAAGAAATGTTGTCACCATACAAAGATTCAAAATCAGAAGAGTACATATGCCTCTGCGTATTCCAAATTAATTAGAATGGATAACTTGAAACACATTAAAAGGCAAGTAAATTGATACATTGTGAGAAACTTTATTTTCACGACAGGAACAGTACAGCTAGCACCCTGCACTTGTGCAATCTATACTCATAGTTAAGCTAATCAGACCACGAATTAGGCACCTACATTTTCATAGAAATTCCCACTAATATTATAATGAACATATTAACTTACAGTGACAAGAGAACGAGGTATCCTGTGTGAAACAAACTTAGTGCCAAGGCAATTAAATGAATGAAATGCCTAAAATAACAAAACCATAGTTTGTTTCTTTTTATTTCCTAAAGTTGAACTATTTCCTAACACATTAGTGCCTGTCAATACTATTGACACCTAGTTTCCACAATCCAAGCACATTTATATAACTTATTAAAGAGATTTGAAAAATCTCATTAGTGCCTCTCGATGATATGGACACCTAGTTCCCAAATCCATGCACATTTATATGGACACATCCGTTCATCACGACAACCAGTCACAACATGTCGAGCATTTATGTGGGTCAGTTTGCACCCGTTGAAGCCCATTTTGGAGAGGTTCGAGCGAAGTACCTGATATATTGGTTTTCCAAAAGAAGATTTTCCAACGATAGCGTGTTTTAAATCAACCAAAGCCTGCAAACGATCCGGTAGAGTGAAAATGGCCTCTGGAATCTCGAGGGTCTTACTGACGGTGCCGAGGGCTGCAGAAGAGCTCGAGTAGCATGATTTTGTCGGGATGGGATTTTCTGGTGCTGCCCGGGCTATCGGGTTGGAGGTCGGGCCTTGAGCACCAGGTGAAGACTGCAAAGGAATGGGACCGGGTGCTGGGTTTGTGATTTGGCCGGAGAGGCGCCGGCTGGCATTTTTCTATTTGTACCCAAAAGGGGATCGCTGCCCGGGTTTTGAACACACTTGGTACCTGTCATCGCCAAATCAGCATCGAAGATGTTGAGGCTTGTAACTAATTCACCTTGAGACGCCGTAGTTAATTTTAATTTGGTTGGAGCTGCGCCGATGAGAATTTCACCAGAATTGGCGAAAAGGGGATCGTGGACCGAATTTTGCGACTTTTTCGAATTGTGGAGTGTTGGAGATGAATTGATACCAGAAATATTGGGATTAGAGGAACTTACTTTGGGGGTGGTCATCGTGGAGACCTGCCGCCTACGGCGGCGAGCTGTTGAGGAAGACGGTGGGTTCGAGTCGGGTTCAAATCAGAAATAAAATGTAGGTTGGGAGTAGTCGTGTTATAATTATTTTATTTTTATTTTTATTAATTTAATATTTTAATTGGAAAAGACTTTCAAGAACGGTATTTTAATTACCATTCTGTATCGATGGACTTTCAAGAACGGTTTTAAAGATACCATTCTGGAAAGTAAATATATGGGCGGCAAAAAATTTTTATTTACGAGGTATTAAATTGGACAAGACTTTTGAGAACGGTTTTATAAATACCGTTCTGAATTGACATTTATTCCAGAACGGTATTACAATACCGTTCTGGAATGTACACTAGAACGGTTTTACAATACCGTTCTGGAATGTACACTTTCCAGAACGTTATTTCAATACCGTTCTGGATTGACTCATAATCCAGAACGGTTTTTCAATAACTTTTCTGGAATGTCTACTTTCCAGAATGGTATTTGAATAACGTTCTGGAAAATCATCTATCCAGAACGGTAATTTCAAAAATCGTTCTAGAAAGTCTAATCCAGAACAGTATTTTAAATACCCTTCTGGATGCACCAGGATGTTCTGTTCTAGAATGCAGTTTCTGCACTAGTGACTGACCTCTTTTAAATCCGTATTCGCGGCTTCTATCGCCCAAAAAGCTTCATGCTCAAACTCAACCGGTTTGCTCTGCTCTTCTTCCAAATAGACAAACTTGAGGTGAGATGAGAAAGGCTTAAAATCGGATTTGTTCCTCCTCTCGACCTCATTGGGAGCTAGTTGGAGCAATTCAATGATCTCCTCAAGATACTCTTCAAGATTTTTTTATGGGTTTCATTTTCAACCCATCATCAACAATCTCCACCTCCCCCTCTAAAATTTCGCCATTTCCCTCAACGACACATAAACAATCCTTTTCACATAATCCCTTGGCACATCGAATCACAATTGAATCGTCATTATGAACAAAGGCCTCCTTTCCCTCACTATAACCTTAAACACAAGCTCCCGAATCAAACTCCTCCTCTTTGCTCTCTTCCTCTATAAAAACTTGGTCATCCAATTCATGAATCACATCGACATGTAAGCAATCCGCATAAAAGGCATTTGATGGAATAAATGACAAGTTATCCATAAAAAACGTGACCGATTCACCCGCTACGGACAAAGTAAGATTCTTCTTCCCAGCATCTATCAAACATTGAGTTGTATCCATGAATGGGTGACCTAGCAAGATAATGTGTTCAGCGCCATCATCCTTCACCATGCCAACATCCAATACCACGAAATCTATCGGAACCACGATCCCTCCAACTTGTACAAGAACATCTTTGATTATCCCCTTTGGGTGTCTGTTTGATCGATCGGGCAATTGTAAGCAAATGTGTGTCTCTTGTAATGGAGGAAGTTCCAATTGTTTAATACCCGCCCCGGAATCAAGCATACCTGTAGTGATTTTACCACTCCTAAGTGTGATATCAATACAAAATGAGTCTGGATCTGCCTTCTGAAGAGCCAAGAGAGAAGGGTCACAAACCACATTTGCCTTCTTAGATAGAAGAACTCTCTCATTTGTAGTGCTCACAAGCTTCTTGGAGGAGAGCTCCTTAAAGAATTTGGAATAAGCGGTCATATCCCGGATGATATCTAGATAGGGAAGAGTGATGTTTACATCTAAATTTGAAATTTTCCATCTTTCTTAGAATTTTGTAGCCGGGATGAATAGAGCATAGGAGCCTTAGAAGTTGGTGGCTTATAGGCATTGGAAGAATTATGTAGGCCATCAAAAAGTTTCTTTGCCAAAGTGGGACCCACAAGAGTAGAATCGGGAGGATTAAGAATATTTGGAATAGAAATCTCCTCCCCCTCGGACGGCGGGGCAACCTTATTACCAACCACCCTACCACTTCGAAGGGTCGTGACCGTATGAGCTTATGAAGGTTGGCTTGGAAATTTTACTTTCTCATTAGCTTGCTTTATCATATTCACATCGCTTTCTAATTGCCCCATTTTGGTGTTTAATCCGTTGGTTGTAGCCTCTAGAGCGTTGAACTTAGCATCGAACGAAGCCAATAAAACTAAAAATGATTGCATTTGTTACATGATGACCATGAGATTTGGGTCAGAAGATGCAGTAGGGTCATTAACTAGAATAGGCGGACGAGACGGGCCCACAAGAGGATTAACACCCGCATTTGTATTGGCATAGCTAAAATTCGGATGCATGAGGTTGTTCGGATGATAGGGAGGATTGTGATTTGGCGAACGAGCAAAAGATGGCTTAGCAACACCGGGTCCCATTTGATATCCTTGAACTCTACACACTTCCTCCTATCGAGGCATCGGTGTATAGAAAGAGGGATTTGAAGGACAAGTCATGGTATCATGACCAAAAATTCCACATGACACACACGGGTGATCCGGGCTTGGGCTAGACAACTCATCAATTTGAGCCTCCATAGCTGCTATTTTCTTTTCCAACTCAATCTCCCTAGGAGACGAAGCGTCAGTCACTTCATTGGCACTTGAGTACGTCACTCGAGAAGATTTTTGTTGAGAATTTTTGGCTAGAGTGGTGAAAATCATGTGAACCACTTGAGGAGGTTGATCTTTCATGCTTCCCCCTGTCGTAGTATCCACCATGTATTGGAAGTGTGGGTCCAACGCATCATATAAAGTTTAGATTAAAAATTCCTTTGGCATACGATGATGTGGACAACTCGTTAGAAGATCTTGGAAATGAGACCAAGCCGAGTGAAATGGCTCACTCTTCATTTGCTTAAATGAGATAATCTTGATCCTCAAATCGGCCGTCTTCTCATCGGAATAGTAATGATCCAAGAATATTTCCAAAAGCTCGTCCCATGTATGAATTGAATTGGAAAGGATACCCATGAACCATGATAATGCTTTATCTTGAAGAGCATATGAAAAGCATCGGAATTGAAGATGCTCTAGACTCATCATGTTCGGAAGATGGAAACTCAAGACTTGCCATAAAAACTGTCGGAGGAATTAGAGAGGATCTTCTTTAGCAAACCCATGAAATATCGGAAGTCAAGAAAAATCAAGCAATCGTATATCAATAGCCATAACCTCAGGAGAAAGTGATACACAAGACGAAATAGTCGTCCCCGCAAAGGCTTTGCTAATCTCTCTCATAGCGAAAACGGGAGGAGCATGTTGGGCATCGGGGCTCATACCTCCAAACAAAGCAAACGGATCGGGAGTGCCCTCGTGAACATTGTTGTCGGCACCTCCATAACCCGGA
This sequence comes from Phtheirospermum japonicum, assembly GCA_014905375.1. NCBI lineage: Eukaryota > Viridiplantae > Streptophyta > Magnoliopsida > Lamiales > Orobanchaceae > Phtheirospermum > Phtheirospermum japonicum. The sequence continues at coordinate 396,615 of BMAC01000816.1, read as the reverse complement.
CCACCACCATTACAATTAAAATTTTAATTAGGATCATGATTGAAATTATAAGCATGAGGGACTCGGATTTCGGATATTCAGAAATTGATTAGGAGAACCATAACCTCCATACGAATCGAAATTCAGACTTTACATATTCAGAAAGTGACTGGGAGCACAATAACCTCCATACGGACCATTCGTACCCATGAAGCCACTATACCCAACATGGTTTGCACCATGCCCTCCCATGTTGGGTTGACCACAGCCGATTCCACCATTGGAAACATGGTTTGCACCATGCCCTCCCACGTTGTCAAAACCGTTATTATGCATCCCATTCCCAACATGGTTTGCACCATGCCCTGCCATGTTAGGAATGTAACCTCCATTGCCATAAGTATTAGAAATGAAAGCATTAGAAGGATAAGGAAGGGATGCAGTACCTTGGTGTAGGCCCATGGCGTGTCCATGAGTGGTGAAACCACTCCCTTGATGTCCTAGAGTGTGGTTGGGAGGGCTCGTTGGGTTGGGAGTTGAAAGCCCAGGTTTATCACTTTATGGGGATGGCTCGACATGAACAACGGGCTCGGGAGTACTAGATCTTTGACGATCAACCCGTGGAGATTTCCCGTTGGGATTGGGGAATGGGACGGTATTCAGAAGATTATTCGCCATACCGTGAGTAGTAACTAAGGAACGTCTTAAACGCCTTAATCACCTGGGGTTCGAAATGTAAGGAGCTAAATCATACCCAAGGGTTTGACGACCTTGCATACACTCAATAAAAACGTCAAATACACAAGAAAGCTAGAAACATAAAGAAACTACAAGAAAAAGCGAAAACCTTAACCAAGCCCAGTCATAACGGCGCCATTTTGAAGAGAAACGTTTTGTGTGTTTGTTGCATAGATAAGTTTCGTGTGGCTTGGTATTACCGGAACTCGATGCGATTGTATGAGTCAATGAGTTTCTAACTTGAGAAATTGAAGGAAAATGAAAATAAATGGAAAGTTACGAAAATAAACGAGAAGCTACGACTATCTATGAAAATTAATATAAGTATTTCGGATGCCTCGTGCGTATGCCGTATTGAAATTGCAAGCAAAAATCAAAATAAGCAATAAAAAGCAAAGAAACAACAAAGTACAAGCATGAAAGCCTAAGGTACAACTATGCATGCATGATCATAAAATCCTATATATTGCGAATTAATGAAAATCGAAAGCACCAATGGAAACTTACTTGAATTAAGAAATGACACAAAGCTTGAATGAAATTGCATCAAAAGTAACAATCCAAAGGAGTATTTGGATTCTTCTTAGGCTTACAAACCCAAGGCCAAGCATGAAATTAAATCTAATCTAGAAAAGGAAATTACATCAAATCTTGAAATTGAATCTAAAACCTAAGAGATAGAAATTAGATCTTAAAAACTAGAGAGAGGATTTTTAATCCCCAAACCCATGCTTGCGTTGGGAGAAAAGGAGAGGTGTTTTACAAAAATAAGAGTTGTAGTCTCTTTATACTAATTTTAATTGGGTTTAAATGGGCCAAATTAGCCAAAAGGCTTGAAATTCAAGGATTTGACCAAGTTTGACCCAAAGGCGCCTTCCTAGACACTTGGCTAGCCTTTGGGCACCTTTTGGCTTGATATGGCTCAAGATGGCTCGACCATGGCTCGATGTGTCTCGACCATGGCCGAGCCTGGGCGCTGCTGGGTGCAGGTGGCCGGCAGGCTAGGGCGCTGGTAGGCAAGCGTCTAGGCAAGCTTAGGCGAAGGCAGGCGAATGCGGGCGTGCGCGGGCGAGTGCGGGCAAGCAGGCACGGGCGCTGCGCGTGCGAGTGCTGCCGAGAGATGCTGGGTGTCTGCGGGCATTGCTCGGATACTGGGTAACCCAGTGTCGGCAGCGCTACCCAGTGTGGCAGTTCTGGCGCGGATTTTGGGTGATGCTAAGCGAGGCTAGGCCACCATTCCAGAATGTTAGCTATTTTGGGAGCCTCTTCTTTGCTTGAATTTTGGTCCTCAATGCCTTAGCCTATAAAATAGGAATTTGAACATAAAAACCAAAGAATTTCACCAATCCTTGAACTAATTGAACCAATTAACCCACTAAAATGTAATTTTAGCATGAAACACGAAAATCAATAAAACAAGAAAAATGAATTAAAAACCTAACGAAAAATGACTCAAAACTACTAAAATTAACATAAAATCATAATTAAAAACACAAGGAAAAATGAAACAATTACATGCAAAACAACTACCCCACACTTATCGGTTTGTTTGTCCTCGAACAACGAAAAGAATCGAGAGTGTAAACGCAATGAACATTGTTTGAAACGAGAAACCCTTGTGCTTATCCTTATTTATATGATGGAATATCAACATAAACTCGCTATCGTCAAGCATTTCTCGTATTACTCTTCCTCAAATGCAAGCCAAATCGATGACTTCCTCACAAATGTAAATTTGAGGGTATTCGCTCAATTCTCTCAAGTGTTTAATATGGGACGTGTGTATGCTCGAGTCGGTCAATACATGCACCTTTCCAAGATTTCAAAAATCGGACGCTCAAAATTGCTCGTAGTACATGACCAAAGAAGAATCGAAAGAGGTCTTTATTATGGGTTGTAATGTTGGCTCTTTGGTAAGGTATGGAATATTTGGATATAGTGGCTAATACACGATCAAACATGATCAATAACACACAAAAATTCCTAACTTATAAATCCTGAAGCTTATAATCCCTTCACCTTTCCCAATTCACACGATCAAACGTAATCAATAACACACAAAAATTCCTCACTTATAAATCCTGAAGCTTATAATCCCTTTACCTTTCCCAATTCACCAATCTTTCATTCGAAACCATTTCATTCACCCACATTCCCGACTATTTATTTCACAACACTTAGAAGCTTCTTGAATTTGCTTCTTCTTACTAAATTTAGCCTTTTTGAATTAGGCTTTTAACTTGAACGCACGCTTTATCACTTTTCGTGATTTGTGTTAGAGTATTATTCTTTTTTTTCTTTTTTTTTTGGTATAAGAAACTCAAAACCTGAAGCCCACAATCGACTTCCCTCACATTTCTCGTCAACTAACAACACACCCTCTCACCTCACAATTTGCAATCTTTTCACGAGTAAATGTTGATTATATTTATATATAAGCGGGTTTGGACGAAGCACAAAAATTTACTCCTTACACAAGAGGCCATAAACATGCAAAAACTCGACAAGTAAACTATTCAAGCCTTCCAAATATGTGGAGTTGTTCAACAATGTAATAAAGACACAAAAAAAAGACACAAAAATCGACTCAACCATATAAATGCGCAAATAGTAAGCGTCACTTCGCCAAGGCTCGAGTTAAGAACACCAAAACATGCTTGATAAAAACCCGGACCCTAACCACCTACCCACCCCACACTTAAACCATGCGATACCCGCATTTTAATGAAAACCAAGTAAAAGGAGGGTGAATAGACACTTCTTTAACCAAGCGAGTTTTGGTCGAGCTCGGTGGGGTCCACTTGAGTATCTAAGCAATCCAAGGAAAAACCAAGCATGGCTAGTATATCTCGGCTTCATGAGCGCTACTAACTTATTAAATCGCCCAAGGTTGAAGTCGAAAAACCAAACTTAAAAAAAGAAAATCACACGAAATTAAAACTCAATATGTACACGAATCAAAAAAAATAAAATTTATTTTTCAATTTTTCAAATATTTTTGGATTTTTGAATTTTTGAATGTTTTTGGATTTTTAAATAAAAGAAAGAAAGAAAGAAAGAAAGAAATGGAAAGAACTTGGGTTGCCTCCCAAGAAGCACTTGTTTTACGTCATTAGGTCGACGTACTCCCTTTTCGATCAAGGTGGAAAAATCACGGGAGGATAAACCAACACAATCTCCTCCTCGTCGGGAGGAATTGTGGTCTTGAAGTGGCCCGACACTTCATCTAATATCCAATAGAAATATTGAGCGGCTAGTGTTCTAATCGGGCGAGTAGGCGTCGTCGTGGGTAGATCCTTCGGTGGAATTGTTGTTTTGAAGTGACCCAATGACTCATCACAAAAACAAAAGGAGTAACGGCCGACTATCTTCTCCAACATGCGGTCGGGCGACGGGGAAGGGAAATGATCGCTTTTGAAATTCGCATTTAACCTCTTAGAATCGATCAACATCCTCCATCTCTTCGTAGCCCTCGTGGCCAATAACTTTCCCTTTTCTTCTTCAAAAACAAGCAAGTCGCTCGTATTTGGTGCCAAGTCAATGGGCTTCACCCACTCGCTTTTGGACATTACGAACATCAAGCCCTCCAATAGCAACCTCCTCATCCCGGCTCTCACCATATCTCCAAGACTCGAATTCAAAGCGCTAACTCCCTCAACCACTCCTGGTATCCAATCAATAGCACTTTTAAGAACATCAACCACTTTAACCATCCTCTCCTCCTTTTCTTCTCGGTGGGAGTTTGCAAGGATAATAACCGACTTTCTCTCCTCATCCTCCTCAAGATAATCGTTAATTTTTTCGAGCTCATCATCAATAACCCCCACCTCCCCCTCTAAAAAGTCGTCGTTGCCCCCAACGACACATCGAGACTCATCTCCACACAAAATGGGGTCGAATAGAGGCACAACGGGCTCATCYAGAAGAACAAGGGGKTTATCCTCACAACATCCCTCTATATCGACAACCGGGCCAACCTCCTTCGGTGAGACAACCGAAACAACTACCCCACACTTGTCAAGGAAAGTGACTAGAAGAGTAGACGAAGGAAGTTGGTCCACATGATAAGTAACAAGAGAATCGTGAGGCGGCGGGGGAGTAGTACAATCGGGTCCCGCACCAGGAGGAGTCGGTTCCGGGCTAGACATTTGAGCGATTCGAGCCTTTAATGTCGCTATTTTCTTCGTCAACTCAAACTCCCTCGAGGATAAATACATGTTCAAGTCATTAGCACACGAGTACATTTCCTGAGAAGTCTTTAGCTCGGGAGGTAGGGTAGGAGCAATCACCGGGATAGTCGAATGACAAGGACCCACATGAGAAGTAACAACCAGATTATGAGTCGGCGGTGGAGCAAAAGATGGTATAGCACAATCGGGTTCCACATGAAGTCCATGATCCCTATACACGTTCTCCGAGGGATGCGTTGGCGATGAGAGGTATGGGCAATAGTCGGGAAGATGATCACTCGTTCCAAACCATCCACATCCCAAAAAAGGTCGGCTAACATCTCTCATAGTACGGATGGGAGGGCCACATGTGAAATTGGAGCCCAGACCACCAAACAACTCATACTCTTCGAGATCTTGAGCGGTTAAAGGGTGAATTTGGGGAACACCAAATGAGAAGGGAAATGGAGTTTGCATATTCGGATAAGGATTTGAAGCACCATACCCTCCGGGAGAACCATTCATACCCACGACGCCACCAAACCCAACATAGTTTGCACCATGCCCTCCCATGTTGGGTTGGCCATAACCATAACCACCATTGGTAACGTGGTTTGCACCATGCCCTCCCATGTTGCCATACCTATTATATAATGTCTCATTCCCGGAATGGTTTGCACCATGCCCTCCCATGCCGGGAATGTATCCACCATGATTATAGTTATACGTGCCTTGCATACTCAAACAAAAAAAATGTCAAATAACAAAACAAGCCAAAAACACAAATAAATTACAATCAAGTCGAAAACCTTAACCAAGCCGAGTCACAACTGAGCCATATTATTAGAAGAGTTTTTGTGGTGTTGAAATAAATCAACGGGTTCTTGGCTTGGTATTATCGGAAATCGATTCGATTTAAGGCTTCAATGTGTTTCAAGCTTGGAAAATAAAGGGAAAATGAAAATAAAATAATTAAACTAGCTAACTATCCTGAGAATTGAAATTGCAAGTGGGTAGAATGCCTCGTCGTATGCCTCAAATAGAAAATGCAAAGCAATAATGAAAATAATCAAGAAAATGCAATGTTTCACCAAGTACAAGCATGCAAGCACAAGGTACAACTATGCCTAAAATCCTAAATAATGAAAATTGCCAAAAATTGAAAGCATGAATGGATAAAGCAATGAAAATAGACGGAAAAGTTTAAAACTTTATGAAAAATAACAGGTAATGAAGACTAGATCTAAGATTAACATGAAACAAAGCATAAAAATTTAATTCAAAATAAAGCATGTGTAAAACTCAAAATCAAGATGATCCAAGAGCCGATCTATGATCTAAATGTGTCACTCATCTAGATTCCATAGCCAATTCATAAGTTTCATCATGAATTCAAGTAGCTAAGAGAAAAGGCATAACATGAAGAACAAGCATGGAAATGAAGAACAAAGCATGGAAATAAAGCATAAAACATGAAATTAAAGGAAACTTACTTGAATTAAGAAATGAAACAAAGCTTGAATAAAATTGCATCAAAAGTAACAATCCAAAGGAGTATTTGGATTCTTCTTAGGCTTACAAACCCAAGGCCAAGCATGAAATTAAATCTAATCTAGAAAAGGAAATTACATCAAAGCTTGAAATTGAATATAAAACCTAAGAGAGAGAAATTAGATCTTAAAAACTAGAGAGAGGATTTTTAATCCCAAACCCATGCTTGGGTTGGGAGAAAATGAGAGGTGTTTTACAAAAATGAGAGTTGTAGTCTCTTTATACTAATTTTAATTGGGTTTAAATGGGCCAAATTAGCCAAAAGGCTTGAAATTCCAGGGTTTGACCAAGTTTGACCCGGAGGCACCTTCCTAGACACTTGGCTAGCCTTTTGGCACCTTTTGGCTTGATATGGCTCAAGATGGCTCGACCATGGCTCGATGTGTCTCGACCATGGCCGAGCCTGGGCGCTGCTGGGTGCAGGTGGTCGGCAGGCTAGGGCGCTGGTAGGCAAGCGTTTAGGCAAGCTTAGGCAAAGGCAGGCGAATGCGGGCAAAAGCGGGCGCGCGCGGGCGAGCAGGCGCGGGCGCTGCGCGTGCGAGTGCTGCCGAGAGATGCTGGGCGCCTGCGGGCGATTGCGGGCGCTGCTCAGACACTTGGTAACCCAGTGTCGGCAGCGCTACCCAGTGTGGCGGTTCTGGCGCGGATTTTAGGCGAGGCTAGGCCACCATTCCAGAATGTTAGCTATTTTGGGAGCCTCTTCTTTGCTTGAATTTTGGTCCTCAATGCCTTAGCCTATAAAATAGGAATTTGAACATAAAAACCATAGAATTTCACCAATCTTTGAACTAATTGAACCAATTAACCCATTAAAATGTAATTTTAGCAAGAAACACGAAAATCAATAAAACAAGAAAAATGACTTAAAAACCTAACGAAAAATGACTCAAAACTACTAAAATTAATCATAATTAAAAACACAAGGAAAAATGCATCAATTACATGCAAAACACTGGCTCACATATTCAATCAAATTATCGAGACGTATTGTATTTATCATGGCTTTTTGGTTGGATTTTGGCAGGCGATAAGATTAATGTATTCGATATTCATATTTTTAATTAATAAAATATGATTTTCGTATTTTTGATGCATTAGTTTTTTGAAACTTCTAAAGTTACATTTTTGTTTTTATTTACATGACATTAGGTTTTTGATTGAGGATCTTTTTGTGTTGAAGCTGACTATTGTTTGTGGAGTTCCAAGAGTTTATGATAGGATCTACACAGGTACAATTTGAATTAAGATTTTATTTCTTTATTAATTTATATATGTTTTTATTAATTATCGTTTGACCTTCAAATATTTCTCCCTCACTTTTTTGTTCGTTCCATAACATTTTGAAAATTGAATTTTCTGAATTGAAATATAGAAAACGGATTATATTTTTAAGTTTGTAAATTTTCTTTTTACTTGTCAACGATTTTCATTTGTGTTTCTTCTAGAACAACAGCTTCATACCAAGTACGCGCTTAAAAAAGCTTATGTGGACCGACCATTTGAGGAAGATGCTTGTTGCTGCCATTTTGAGTTTGTTAGAGATGTAACTGAAAAACTAGCGACGACGAGGCCTAATTACACAGTACACATGGTATAATCTGATCGATTAAGTCATATTCGTGCATCATATAATCTGGTAGTTGAACTAGTAATATCCGTTATCAGCACTTTGATATTTCTTGGAACAAATTCTTATTAATTTGGCTTGAGCTATCGTTATTTTGTACTCTTTCTTCCTTTTTACCCTTCTTACATATTATTGAATGGCTATCTAATCTTTTACTCCCTGTTGTAATCTTTTTTACCACACGTTTGCCACTGCTGGGTCCGATGTAGACTTTAACTTTTGGGACAAAGATAGCAAACAGAGGCTTAAAGGTATAACATACTTCTGCTTCAGTTATCATTAGTTCTGGGTTTGAGTATTGGCTACTTTTATTCTTTATAGCTTCAAATAATGGCTATCTACGCCCCTTTTCTCTTTAATTGTATATAGTGATTATGAATATTGGCATATTTGTGGCATATACGATGTAGGTAGGATATTCTCTTTAAGTGATGAGTTTCGTCATTCTAATCCTAAATAATAATACGACGCAACAATTGCATTGTTCAAAAATCTGAAGTCTGGGACTTAATAAAATAGTCATGTTGCATTAGATTGTAAAAGTATTGCAAGTTACATTATTATGTGTGTACATACATGCTACTAAATATTTGTAGTATTTGCAAGGCCAGGCGAGCACAAAACCAATGCACCACCGCAGGTTCAAGTAGATGATGTCAAATAATGTTCTCGGTCAATACAAATAGCTCATGGGCTTCACTAGACCAGAAGCTGAACCGGCCGCATTGGAGCACAACGCTCGAGCAATTGGCCGATTTTTGTAACTCAGGCTCACGTTTTCCATCTTGATTCGCTGGCACGGATTTCCCTTGCTACAATCAAATTTCACAGCAACTTGAGTTGATGACGTACCCTGAATGTCTTGGTAAGTAACATCACTAATCTTAACTCATGATAACTGTGGAAAAAAATAAAAAAATAAATAAAGACTTGTAATTATGTCCCATTTAATTCTGAGAATTATAATAATTTTCAAGGTATGGATCTTTTTTTAAAAATTAATCATAACAAATATGTGTAACAAGAGAATTTGTGTATTTGGACCAGATGTGGCACAAATAATAAGACCTGGATTGGGGTAGATCTGATTCAGGGATACCGATAGAAAAATTGGGGAGCATAGCCAGACCTGGATTTTGGTAACTGGTAGCTCTCTAATTAGCTCACCCCTGGAGAAAGGTCTGGTATTTGCTTTTGGAAGAGATCAGGATAAGCTTGATTTGGGCTGATTCCCTGATGGAACAATTGCCAGAAGGCCAGAAGGTCAGTCTAAAGTAGGGCTGGTCTCCAGACCTCTCCTGATGGGACAAGTGGGATACTCTCAGAAAATAGGGTTAAACCAGGACAAACTCCTTGAGCTGGGAGATAAATGTAAGGGAAGAGCAGGATTAAGGAAGACTTGATTCCTTCAACCCCTGGGAGGAGACAAGTGGGACTACTTGTCAGAATTGGTTATGCAAACAGCCCTGAGTCGCGGGTTGTGCCCCTGGGATCCCGGCTGGGGTCTCCACTGGCAAAACTATAAATATCTCAGCCCTAAGGCTGAGAGAGGGACAAAATTCTTTTGCGCATTCCTTCTTTGCCTCCTGAATAACACCTCATACGCTTTCTGATTTTAGCATCGGAGAGGTTTCCACCGGAAAACCACCGGTGGTCCTTTCTAACGTGTGTTTGTGTGCAGGTCGTGAAGGCACATTAGTTTTCAGGTAGTATCATATTTCTGACGAAACAATTGGCGCCGTCTGTGGGAATTACTCAAGCTAGGGCGTGAGATTTCAGAATGGCTTCGGATGGGTTACGACGGAATCTGGTGGAAGAACTCGGCGGCACTCCGAGCTCCACCTCTCCATGGAGTGTGCCGCAATCGGCAGGGCCGTCGATGATGGGGCCAGAGGGGACAGAGCCGTCGGCAGCGGCTGCGCCGATCACTACGCCACCCCCCGCTGGTAGATCTGCGCCAGCTACTGGTGGATCATTCAATGAATCCTTTCTCATGCAGCTCTCGGAGCTCATCCGCAAAGTCGTGGAGACAGCGGTAGAAAAGAAGTTTGCAGAGATGTCGATGCTGCCATCCAACGCACCGCCAGCTAGGACTGTGCCTTTGACAGAAACTGAACCACTGCGTGGTCAGCGCACTGATCGGACCCCCCTCCAAGACAGAGAAGACCTCTCCACTTCCGATAGCGAGACGTCGAGCCAGGCTAATCCGGGCCTGGCTGAGCAGATGCAAAGCCTGCAGAAGGAGGTGAGGGAATTTAAGAGGAAAATGGCGAGTGATGGCGTGGTTCCGGCGAGGAGAGTACGTCGTTTACCGAGGAGGTCATGCGCGATGACGTACCGGCTTCCTACAAGTCCCTAGGTTTTGAGTATAATGGGACTACTGACCCGTGGGATCATCTGACCCGTGGGATCATCTGACCCGATTTGAGATCGCAGCTGCTGTGCATAAGTTTTCAGACGCGGTCATGTGCCGGGTCTTTCCGATGACCATCACCAAGTCAGCCCAACTATGGTTTAGTCAGTTGCCGCCATTCTCCATTAGCAATTTTGATGAGTTCAGCTCGGCCTTCCAGCATCAGTTCACTAGCTACAGGAAATACCAGAAGATGCCGCTTGAACTGTTTAGCTTAAAACAGAGAGAGAACGAGAGCTTGCGTTCTTATATCAGTAGGTTTACGACTGCAAAGCTGGAGGTGCTTTCTACATCGGAAGAGCTCCTTGTGAATGCGCTGGCACAGGGCCTCAGACGAGGGGAGTTTTTTCAGTCGCTAGTTGTGAAGCCAGCCCTGAAATTTGGAGAGATTTTAGAAAGGGCGGAAAAATACATCCATCTGGAGGAAGCCCTGGAAATCAAAGATGAGGGAGAAAAGAAGAGGGAAAGATAAGACAGGGATGAGAGAGTGCCGGTGAAAAGGTCCAGGCAAGACCTGCATGGGGGACGACCTCGTTTTGAAAAATACACTCCCTTGGCGGCGGCCCAGGGGGAAATATTGCAAGCGGTAGAAAGGCACCCCGACCTCAAGTGGCCCAAGACTTACTCTCAAAAGTTGCGGAAAGAAAGGTCTGACCGATTCTGTCGGTACCACAATGAATACGGTCATGACACGGATCAGTACACCCATCTAAGGGATGAGTTGGAGAGGATGGTACAGGTGGGACACCTTAAGGATTATGTGCAAATGCGAAGGGAAGAGCCTAGGTCTGGTTACCGCAACAGCAGTCGGGTAAGAATGAGTAGGATAATAGGTGAAATGGGGAAAGAAGGAATGAACAAACCCAGGCCATACGGGGTGAGATCCTGATGATCACAGGGAGTGAGTGGGACGAGCACTCTAAACGAACCCAAAATAGTTATGTGCGTGTTGCACGAGATCTAACAAGAAAGGGAAGAGAAGTTGGATAAATAACGCCGAGCCCAAATTTTTTCTTTGGGTCTGAGGATGAGGAGGGGATTCTAGCTCCTCATATGGATGCCCTGGTCATTACGCGACTATAGCCAATTTTAATGTCCGATGAATCTTCGTGGATACAGGGAGCTCGGCGGACATCATGTTCTATAAATGCTTCAGGAAGATGAACCTAGATGTTGAGCATGAAGAGGTTACGACATCGTTGGTAGGATTCGCAGGGGGCACGTTAAAGCCCCTTGGAGCTGTTAACCTCCTGGTTACTTTAGGGGATGAGCCATATCGGCAGACCAGGACAGTTCGGTTCCTAGTGGTAGACGCATCTTCCTCCTATAACGTGATGTTAGGAAGACCTTCCATGAGCAAATTTCAGGCAGTAGTCTCAATCTATCATATGAAGCTGAAATTCCCTACTCAGGATGGAGTAGGCGAGGTGAGAGGAGATCAGTATGCATCGAGGCAGAAGTATGTAGAGAGCATCAGACGAAGCGAGGAGGAGAGATAGGTTAAGAGGGCTCGGATAGAAGACAGGTCTAGGGGGACTGAGAGGGAAGGAAAATTAATGACTGTCGAGATAGTCCCGGGGGATGATATTAGAGTCCTCCGCGTAGGGACAACCCTCAGTCCTGAAGTTCTGACAGACCTGGTAGCATTATTGCGCGACAGTGCAGACATATTTGCCTGGTCTCCTCAAGACCTGGTTGGGATTGATCCCGAGGTGGCTGAGCATCGCCTCAACATCAACCCTGGGGTAAAACCGGTCAAACAAAGAAAGCGCAATTTCGGGCCAGAGAAGGAAGCCATCATAGAGGCTGAAGAGGAGAAGTTGTTGAAGGCTAAGCACATACAGGAGATACAATTTCCTGAATGGCTCTCCAACACTGTGCTGGTTCCAAAGACCCTGGACGATTGGAGCATGTGCATCGACTTCAGAGATCTTAATCGTGCTTTCCCAAAAGACCATTATCCAATGCCAAGGATAGACCAGCTGGGTGACTCTACTGCAGGTTGCGAACTCATGAGTATGATGTACGCCTCACAAGGCTACAACCAGATCCGCTTGGCCAAGGATGACCAGAAGCGGGATAGCTTTATAACCCCGAAAGGGACATATTGCTATGTGGTCATCCCATTCGGACTTAAGAATGCAGGAGCCACATACCAGAGATTGGTGGATAAAATATTCAAAACCCATCTGGGGAGGAATATGGAGGTCTATGTTGATGACATGCTGGTAAAATGTGCAAAGGTGAGCTCGCATGTGGACGACCTGAGGGAGACCTTCGGTACCCTGAGAAGATACAGAATGAAGCTCAACCCCAAAAAGTGCATGTTCGGGGTAAGAGCTGGAAAGTTCCTGGGCTATATGGTGACTGAGAAGAGTATCAAAGATAATCCCAAAAAGGTTAAGGCGATTATGGATATGCAGCTTCCAAAAAAATGTTAAAGAAATGCAATGCCTGGCTGGACGAATAGCAGCCTTGAACAGGTTTGTCTCGCGCTCGGCTGAGAAGAGCCTTCCATTTTTTCAGTCTTTGCAAAAAAGAGCACAATTCCAGTAGGATGATAAATACCAAGATGCATTTCAAAAGTTGAAGGAATATCTTGCCACCATGTTCTTGCTTACAAAGCCAATTCAAGGGGAGCCTCTAATCTTGTATTTGTCCGTGGGAAAGCAGGCGGTTAGCACGGTCTTAATCAGAGAAGAGGAAAAGATACAGAAACCGATCTATTACTGGAGCAAGGTCTTGCATGAGGCAGAGCTGAGATACGTAGAATTGGAGCGCGCCATGCTTGCTTTTGTGGGAACTGCCCATAAGCTGCGCCCTTACTTTCTTTCACATAGCGTCATTGTTCGAACTAATCTACCCTTGAAAACAATTATGGATAAGCCAGAGGCTTTGGGATGCCTAGTGAAGTGGATAATTGAACTTAGTGAATTTTATATTGATTTTGAGGCACGGACAGCAATCAAAGCTCAGGCATTGGTTGACTTTATGCAAGAGATGGCCTGCCCTCCTGAAGAGGCGAAAGAATGGACGATCTACAATAATGGCTCTGTTAGCAACCTTGGCTGTGGTGCAGGAGTCGTGTTGATAGACCCAGAAGGAACCACTACAGAATACGCTATCCGCATGAATTACCCCCTTTCCGAAATGCCGCGGAGTATGAGACCCTGTTGCGGGGAGTCAGGATGGTGAAAGATCTGGGCGCAGATTGGGTATGTGTTAAGGTGGACTCACAGTTTATGTAAACAAATAAACGGATAATTTGAAACCAGAGAGGAGCACTTACAAAAATACCTAACCCAATTTCGGGAGTTGGAGAAGGGTATGGACTCATTGTTAATCTTACAAATCCCCAGAGAGGAGAACGGAAGAGCAGACCACTTGGCCAAGATAGCTAGTTCAGCTGAGGATTGCCAGAAAAGGGTAATCACTTTGTTGTTGGCGGAAAAGGAGTTCGGGACAGAGCAGGTGTGCTCAGTGATTGAGGGAAATGACTGGCGCCTCCCCATTAAGGTGTATCTGGATAAGGGAGAGCTGCCAGGCGACAAGAAGGAGGCCATGAAAGTAAAAACCAGGTCTGCACGGTTTTGCCTGATTAAGGGAGAGCTGTTTAGAAGAGGTTTCGGGTAACCCCTGCTACAATGCCTAAGCACAGAGGAAGGAGCCCATATTCTCAGGGAAGTCCACGAGGGATGCTGCGGCAATCACATGGGTGCTAGAGCCCTATCAAGCAAGGTCTTGCGGGCGGGTTAATTTTGGCCACCGTTAAGAAACGAGGCGGAAGATTTTGTGCGGACTTGTGAAAAGTGTCAGAAAAATTCGCCCTTGATACACAAGCCTGCGGAAGAGCTCATGACTATGAGCTCTCCTTGCCCGTTTTCCAAATGGGGAATTGACCTGGTAGGCCCTTTCCCCACAACTCCTTCTCAAAAGAAGTTCTTAATAGTGGCCATTGGCTATTTTATTAAATGGGTGGAGGCCGAGGCTTTGGCAAAGATCACAGAGGATGCGGTTATGAAATTCTTATGGAAAAACATTGTGTGCAGATTTGGCATTCCTAGGATTTTGGTTTCGGACAATGGCATCCAGTTCATGGGTGCCAGAATTAAAGTCTGGTGTGTGAAAATGAAAATTGATCAGCATTTCAAGTCTGTCTACCATCCTCAGGGCAACGGTCAAGTTAAGGTGACCAACCGCATACTGGTGCAGGGGATCAAGACGCGTTTGGAGAAGGCCGGAGGTAGGTGGGTTGACAAGTTAAATTCAACTCTATGGGCGTATAGAACTAATCCCAAGGAGAGCACAAGGGAAATGCCGTTTAGCCTGGTTTATGGAATGGATGCTGTGGTCCCCGCCGAGATTAGTATGGAAACTCATCGGGTCCAAAATTTCGTAGAAGAACAAAATGAGCTATTAATTCAGGATGCTCTGGACTTGATTGAGGAGAAGAGGGAGAAAGCTGCTGCCAGAATGGCTCACATCAAGGGAAGAATAAAAGCAACGTACGATAAGTCCGTGGTCAAAAGGGTTTTCCAGGTTGAATATCTTGTATTGAGAATGGCTGACTTAGGAAAAAAAAAAAAGGAAAGTTGGATGTTGCGTGGAAAGGACCTCTCCGAGTCACCAAGGTCTTAGCAGGCGGAGCTTACAAATTGGAAGAACTTGATGGAGTTGAAATTCCTCGTGCATGGAACATAGCAAATTTAAAGAAATTTTATGCATAAAATGTAGTCTCACAAAGGTTTTGTTATATGATAAATGCTGGTTTATTCTCGTTATCCAAACTAGATGTGTCTTCGTAAAAGCCAGGATTGGCTAAGGGCGGCTGCCCATGATTTTTCCTGACCTGATTGTCAGTTTAAGCCAGGATTGGCTAAGGTCGGATGCCCATGATTTTTCCTGACCTGATTGTTAGTTTAAGCCAGGATTGGCTAAGGGCGGCTGCCCATGATTTTTCCTGACCTGATTACCAGTTTAAGCCAGGATTGGCTAAGGGCGGCTGCCCATGACTTTTCCTGACCTGATTGTCAGGATTGGATAAGGGCGTCTACCCATGATTTTTCCTGACCTGATTGTCCGTTAGAGCCAGGATTGGCTAAGGGCGGCTGCCCATGATTTTTCCTAACCTGATTGTCAGTTTAAGCCAGGATTGGCTAAGGGTGGCTACCCATGGTTTTTCCTGACCTGATTGTCAGTTTAAGCCAGGATTGGCTAAGGGCGGTTGCCCATGATTTTTCCTGACCTGATTGTCAGTTTAAGCCAGGATTAGATAAAGGCGGCTGCCCATGATTTTTCCTGACCTGATTGTCAGTTTAAGCCAGGATTGGCTAAGGTCGGCTGCCCATGATTTTTCCTGACCTGATTGTCAGTTTAAGCCAGGATTGGCTAAGGGTAGCTGCCCATGATTTTTCCTGACCTGACTGTCAACTTAAGCCAGGATGGGTTAAGGGCGGGTGCCCCGAGCTGACTGGTATGATGAGCCAGAACTGGCGAAAAGTTTAACAAGCCTGAATTGGCCAAAAGTTCTAATTTGAATGATTGAGAAAAATTAAAGGAAAGATGGAGCATTTTCAAAACAAAACGATACCCATAATTATAAGCGTTTTTGACATAAATTCAAAGCTTGATACATAAGCTTGCAAAAGTGATTACATTGCAGGAAAATTAAAGAGCAAGAACATGGGCAAATTCAACATAAGGGCCCAGAAAACGGTCATCCATGAGAGCCTGAAGCTCTCCGATCCGAATCTAGAGCTCGGCAAACACGCCAGAGTTCGCGCTCAGTTGCGTGGTAACGCTGCCGGTATTTTTTGACTCGCTCGGAAAGAGCATGGGCCTTGCCGGCGGCGATAGTCAGGCGATTCACCGACTTAGTTAGATCGGCTTTCTCTTCCTGCAGTTGGCGGTTTATTTGCCAGAGCTTAGCCTATTCCCTCTTATAGTGACACTTCTTCTGTCTCTTCCTCTCTAAGAGACGATACAGATAGTTCATCTTCTCATGGAGAATGGAAAGTTTGTCGGAGAGCTTGAAGTTTTCCACAAACAGGGAGATGTTCTTTCATTTTACAGTATAAAGTTCTTCAAGAAGAGAGGAAGAGGCCATTTCAGATGATTGAAGAAAATGATTCATACATGTATATATAAGGGATATCAAGCACGCGTTGGAGAATAAAATAGTACTAGGGTTTTCGGAAAATAAGGAAACCCTAGAATAACAAACATTGCTACAAGACAAAATATCATTATTATAAAAACGGAAATTGTTCAGAACAAGCTGACAAACAAAGTAAGACAGGTCAGCCGCACAGGCTAGCATACAAATCTGTCAATAAGATAAACATTACAAAGGTCTGGAAGGATAAAACATCCTGAACTACGCTCCATAATCCGCTACCGCCAGCTCTTCCTCGACCGGGTCCTCAGCTCGGGATACTTCACCAAAGTCCTTTTCAAACTGAGCAGCACCTTGTAGTTCTCCCAAATTGGCGAAGGTGGGAGAATTTACAGCTGATGCTGCCACTATGGCCAACGACTGTTCGGGGGGAAGGAGAAGAGCTGGAGGAGGAAGAACAAAAAACCTTGCGTACATGGTTGGCAAAAGTTGTGGCATCTGCCTGGTGTAGACGGTCATCCTCGGCAACGTGGCAGAAGCCTGTGGGTTCAGGGGGGGTCTCAAGAGGGACAGAGCAGTCGAAGGGAAGGGAAGGATTTTCGCTTACCCACTTAGCCTGACCATCCAGGCAAAAATTATAATATACCTCGGCCTCATGGAATAAGATGTCGTAAAACTTGATCGCTCCCAGGAAGGCTCAGCGAGTGGTTTCCCTGGTTAATTGTATTAGGCGTAATCCTTCATCTGAGTTGAGGAATTCCATTCGACCCTCCGCTCGCCCCTCTGTACGGCCTCTGTTTTCCCCATCAACTTCACCTTGGGCCCGAGCTTGCCGGACCTTATCTTTGAGCTCTTGCTCTTGAATAAGATCCAGAGATCATTGCTTTCCCTTTGATTCCTTGGCGTCATGAAGCTCTGATCAAGCCTTCGCTAACTCGTTCTTCAACAACTCTACCTCCACCTCAGAAGCCTGCAGCTTAGCCTTCGCCTCTTGAGCAGCTGTGTGACTCTCTTTGGCCCTGGAGACTAGGCGTTTCGCCTTCTTTTTCAGGGCTTCGTGCTCCTTGATTAGGTCAGCCTGAAGGATAGGGCCTCTGGCCTGAGCAAGCAAAGATGCCCTCCATACCACGGCCTGGAATGGGAAAAATATGAGTGGGAAACTTGTGGGGACTAAAGACATAACAAATAAGTACTTACCTGCGCCTCTGCCATACAGTAAGATTCGATCACCTCAGGATCGGTCATTTTGTCTACAGTGCGACGGTCAGCAGTAGGAGCTAGCCCCATCATGAACTGTGTCGCCACCTCCCCAGGGTAATTCAAAACAGGCCTGAAAATGAGGGACTGATTGGGATGTGGGGACACTAAAGGAGTAGCCTCCGGGACAGATCTGGTCTCAGTGCGCCGGCGCTTCCGGGTTTGTAATTGCTGCTCGTCCCTAGAGCTCATCTTTTTTGGGTTGGTCGATGCCCGGGCGGCAGACTCAGGCAACATACCCCTGACCTGTTCGGGGATTTCACGTGCTGCCAACGGAGGTATCGACTCCGCTCGTGGAGCCCTGGCTTCCACCGTAAGCTGGTTGACGGGGCGAGTAGCTGTGCTTGCTTTCGTGGGGGGAGAAGCAGAAGCTCTGGCAGCTTCACCTAAAGGGCTTTTCTGGCCGCCACCCACTGTTTTCTTCTTCTTCGCAGCCATGCGTGCTTGCATCATCCCTACTGGAAGGAAGAGAATGAGAGAGAATTGGGTATGAGATAATGAGCAATAATAAAAAAAAATTGAGAAGAAAAGAGAGAGGGGGTTGTGGGGTCGAGCCTAGAAATATACCAATATCGGAAGGCAGAGGCCCATTCTCTTGTTGGGTATTAAAAAAATCCAAAAGGTCGGATTTAAGGACCTGGGTGAAGTTGAGAATGTTTTGATTAAGGACATCAATTTTCCTGACTATGTGTGGGGGTCTGTCTCCACGAGAAAGAGGTGCTTGTGGGGGTAGGAGGCTAATAGAAGTTGTGGAGAAGCCCCAACTTCCTTAGCACTGGACGAAGAAGAATTTCTTCTTCCAAGCCTTGTGAGAAGTAGGAAGACCAGTAAGGAAGTGAACGTCAAATCTGGCAGATAAATAAAAAAATCCAGAAGAACTCTTGGCTTGGAACAAGGAATAAAAGAGCTGGGCCGTGGGGGTAATCCCAGAATATTGGGCCGCTAAGTGGAAGCCGGCCATGACCCGGAAGGCGTTGGGAAAAATTGATGTACCAGAATTTGGTACATCCGGGAGACGGCTAGGATAAAGGGTTAACCGGTAAACTGAGGCCGGCGTGGAATTGAACCATATAGAAAGTCAGGTGGTGGAGAGGAGGCGATGAGGCCCTCTCGTAAGGCACCGTACTGGTAAAAAACAAACTCCTCGGAGATATGGAAGGTGGCGCGTATATCTCTGAGAGTCTGGTTACTCACTATGGATATTATGTTATCATGAGGAAGGTAAGGAATAGCCATCGGAGCCTCCACGGGAGGAGCCGACGGAGGCGAATCTGAAAGTGACAAATCCTTGGAGGAGGTGGAACTTGCCGGATGCTCCGACGAGCCCTCCATGGCGGAATTAGAACGGGGAGAAGAGGACAAAATATAAAAAAGGGGTATAAGGAAGCAGGGGAAGTACCTGTTCTATGAAGATGATCGGGGAAGCTGGGTGAGAAGAAAATCGAGTCGGAAAGATTTCGCCGGAGGTGCTAGAGAGAAAAAAAAGAAGAGAGAAAAAATTTAAAAGTTGCTATGAAGGCAAATCGTAAAAAGTGAGGAAATATGAAGGCCATCGGGAATAAAAGGCAAAGCGGATAAAATTCAAAAAATGAAAATCGAGGAAAGAAGGATTTTATGGGATCCTCGCATTTAATGCAAACAGATGGACAGTACCCTGGATGGTGAGCTAGAACTCCAGTCGTCCTAGGGTAAGTCATGCGCCGCTGACTTGTCAGTACTTGGAAAGGCGTGAATGAAGGGTAAACGTTTGGGAATATGGACCGACACCACTAAAGCCAATGATTAGGCCTAATCGCCAGGCGGATTTCTCGGGATTCACACTGGTACGAGAAACAATAAAGGATGGGGCCACTTTTACCCTTGGAAAAGCTCTGAAAATTGTACAGCTCTACCCCAACTATTTCGGGGGGAGGATTTGATGTGGCGTAAATAATCAGACCTTGATTGGGGTAGATCTGATTCAGGTTTACCGATAGAAAAACTGGGGAGCATAGCCAGACCTGGATTGTGGTAACTGGTAGCTCTCTAACTAGCTCACCCCTGGAGAAAGGTCTGGTATTTGCTTTTGGAAGAGATCAGGATAAGCTTGATTTGGGTTGAGTCCCTGATGGAACAATTGCCAGAAGGTCAGTCTAAAGTAGGGCTGGTCTCTAGACCTCTCCTGAGGGGACAAGTGGGATACTCTCAGAAAATAGGGTTAAACCAGGACAGACTCCTTGAGCTGGGAGATAAAAGTAAAGGAAGACCAGGATTAAGGAAGACCTGATTCCTTAAACCCCTGGGAGGAGACAAGGGGGACCACTTGTCAAAATTGGTTATGCAAACGACCCCTGATTAACGGCTAGTGCCCCTGGGATCCCGGCTGGGGTCCCCACTAGCAAAACTATAAATATCTCAGCCCCAAGGCTGAGAGAGAGACGTCATTCTTTTGCGCATTCCTTCTTTGCTTCCTGAAAAACACCTCATACGCTTTCTGACTTAAGCGTCGGAGAGGTTTCTAGCGGAAAACCACCGGTGGTCCTTTCTAACGTGTGTTTGTGTGCAGGTCTTGAAGGCACATCAGTTTTCAGGAAGTATCATATTTTTGGGCGAAACAGGACCTGTCCTGGACAATTTTCGTTTTTTGATTAGAAATCCAGCTAAGTATTGATATACAAATTACTGAAATTTTGATAAGCTGTATTTGAGTTAATGAACTAGTAGTCCAGTCGAACAGTTTCATCTTTTTTTTTTCTGTGTTTTCGTGGTAGATGCAGTTATGCACGAGCCTTGAATAACTCTTTTATAATTAAGACCTGACATTACTTAACCTCAATGAAATACATTTTTAAGTTTGAACTAAAGAACCTTTTTAAATGTACACCTTGTTGACATGGTATACCTATGTTAATGCACAGACAACGCGTTTGGTTTTTAATATAGATGAAAAGATGAAGGATATCAACCAATATTGGATTATACTTACATCAGAACATTGATTATTTTACTTGTTTCAGAGTGCTAAATAGTAAATATGAATAGTTTTGCCTTTTGATTTATCTGCTGCAGACACATTGTTCTATTTAACTTATTCGTATCTTGAGTTATCAAAAATAATTTTATACTGAGGTCTATACTTGCAGGTATCTGAAGGGATGGACTTTTCACATGACAAAGCTCGAGTTCTTGTATCCTCTTAATTTGTTTGAATGTTGTTTAGTGATTCTCATAAGCATTAGTTCTCATTTTGCATTGCCATTCTGGACAACAGATCTCCTGCATTAGTCTGCTGGATATTTGACTGGGTGAACTTGAATATTTTGTGTCTTGACCTAAATTTGTACAATCTGCTATGTAAAATGTTATGCTTTACCCTTCCCGAACGTGCAAGATTATTCTTCTTCCTTAAACTTCTTTACTGCTTAAATTCCTTTATTCTTATTGGTAATTCTTGCTTGATAAACTTCCAGTTATGACGTTAAAGTTGCACAGAAGAAGAAGTTCAATGATACATATGAGTCATCAAAAAAACTTTTAAGTGGGAATGATTGGTACTGTCAACAAGCTTTTCGGGCTCTAAACCAAGATGCAGGTAGTTTTTTTTACTAGTTTTAGCCCTCAAGTATTATATCTTAAAGTCTTAGATCTCATTGTCATTTGTACAAGTTTTTTCTTAACCATGACATTCATTTATTTCAATTTTGTTGGTCGTTTCATACGACACCAATTTGACTACGGAGCTGTTATTTACTTAGGTACTTGTGTTATATCTTCCTCATAATGCAACAAGGATAAGATACATAATTGATGAGTTGTGTTTGTCTTCTAATTCTATAACAACATCTATTTTTATCCTTGTCTCATTCTTCTTATTTGCATGCTGGTGAAATGCTGATTGAACAAATTTGCAAGTGTTAATAAATTAGTTTCTTTAGAAAGTTTATATAGTCCTCATTAATCTTCTTTTAATTCTAGTGGGATTTTGAAGCTATCTTCACAATTTTCTTTCTGCGTGCAGATGAGCGGTTCCATAGAGGAACATGCTTGTGCAACAATTTATAATATTTTATATTATTAGTTCCCAGATAATATTAAAATTCCTTTCTTTGGTCTAAAGATCATTAGAGGGTCAGTCCCTATATTATATTATCAGAGTTTTTCTTTTATATTGGTATACATAATGAATTAGCTTGAAAAGTGGATTTTGTAGGGTTTATAATTATTCCTCGTGTAATTTTTATTGATGTAGACAAAGAGCACTAGTAGAACAATGAAAGTCGTTGGCGAAGTGGAGGCGACATGTGAAGGTATTCGAGTTGGTAATGAGCATGGATCCAGCCCGATGCAAGTAAGTTTCTTTATTCCTCCGGAGGAGTCTTTATATTGGATCCGAAGAAGCCAGTAGGAGGGCATGATTTGGCTCATGCTGACACTATATGCTACTATATGTTGTTATACACTGACTTTTGGTAACTCTATTGTTAGTATATTCATATATTTTAATTTTATTTTCTCCCTTAATATGACA
Organism: Phtheirospermum japonicum; assembly: GCA_014905375.1. Classification (NCBI taxonomy): domain Eukaryota; kingdom Viridiplantae; phylum Streptophyta; class Magnoliopsida; order Lamiales; family Orobanchaceae; genus Phtheirospermum; species Phtheirospermum japonicum. The sequence goes on along the minus strand of BMAC01000816.1, from coordinate 374,259 downwards.
TAAATTTTTGAATGCTTTTCATGAAATTTGCTCCTTCCATTTTCTTGGTTTGCTTGATTCATATTTCCTTTGAGTTTGTTGGATTATAGGTGATGATAAGTTTTAGTTATGTTGATATTAAGTTTGTGATTGTCTTGTTTTTAATGAATTTGATGTATTTGTTGGCACCTGCATTCATTTAATTTTTTCTCAATTTTTTACTACTTTCTAGAACGGTTATTCAAAAACCCATTTTAGAAAGTATACTTTCCAGAACGCCTATTTTTGGAGGCGTTCTAACGCCTGTTTTTAGAGGCGTTCTAGAAAGTAGGTGTTTTGGAAAGTATACTTTCCATAACGCTTATTTTTCGAGACGTTCTAGAAAGTATACTTTCCAGAACGCCTTTTTTAAAGACGTTCTTGAAAGTTATTTTCCAGAACGAGAAAACCGGTAAAATGACTTTCTAGAACGGCTAAATTTTTTTTCTAGAACGTCTCTGATAACCGTTTTAGAAAGTCTGACATTCGAGAGCGCCTCAGCAGGGCGTTCTAGATTGTCAGACTTTCAAGAACAGATCCATACAGAACGCCTCAGCAGGGCGTTCTTGATTTACAGAAACAGGCGTTCTGAAAAGTTGTTTCTGCACTAGTGATAATCCGTGAGGAGTGCACCAGAGCGATCATAGTCGGATCAAACGTTCCCATCGTACCCGTTGAATGGGTAGCTGAAGCAGAGGAATACGATGGTGGAGCAGTTGCGTACATATTTGGAACCGAAGTTCCCGTCATCCTAGTAGGGATCACAGTCGAAGTTGACACATTTTGGACCGAAGTCCCCATCTCATAAGGAAATGATCCTGAAAACATGCTTGGAACTGAAGTTCCTGTCATCCCAGTTGGATGGTTCACAGCCAATACTGACACAGTTTGTACCCATGTCCCCATCCCATAAGGGAACGATCCAGCAGCCGAAGTTGTGCCTGAGGTCGAGTTGGTTGCCGAGATGCGCCTCGAAGGTGTCTCCAGGAGGGAGTCGAAGGTTCCTTGATTGAGGAGAAAATCAACATGACTCATGTTCATGTTTGGCGTAGACGCGCCAATAGTGGAGATGTTCGTGACTATAGGGGCAGAGATCGTCATAGGAATACTAGCCAAAGTGGAGGAGGTGAGCGGTCGAGCTGATCGAACCAAGTGAAGAGTCGGTCGCGGTGGTTGAGGTAGATATTCTTTCAAGTAGTGATATTAAAACAGTAAATTACAAATTAAAAAAAATTTGTCTTGCGATTGTTGGAAATATTTCGAGCACAAATAGGGAGGAAATGAATATCACTAAAACTGGAAAAGGAACAGAAAATATAATAAAAAGTCAAGCCGAGAATGAACTCTTTCTGCAATACGAAATTGCCCCGGTAGTGCTCTTCGATTTAGGAAATTCGTCCCCAAAGATAAAACGACTTTCGTCTCTAGTTTAACAGCACCGGAAGAAACCAGAGCTCCGGCGAACTAAAGGAACTGGACTGAGTTATGAGACAAAAAGAAAAAAATGCAGACACAGTATGTTGTGTTGTGTGTTCTATGTTTTCCGTGTTTTTGAGGTGTGAATGATGCAGGAGTCTCTCACCCTTATATAGGGCCAACGGGGAAAGTAACAGCAGCTTAAGTTTCATGTAGTAACGTACATGCACTACATGACGTTTTCGTGCGTTGAAAACGTACCTGAATGGTCAGGAGTTTCAGGAGTCCAATTATGTACGTTTGAAAATGTACAGGAGCCCATTTATGCACGCGACTAAAAAGATAGCCTGGTTGAACCACAACACCCATACGGACCACCCAAGTCGGACCAGCCAATCGGACCAATTGCCCAAGGCCCAAGGTCCGGGACCAGTCCGGGCTCGACTTCGCTCGACTCCGCCTCCGGCATCGTCGAAGGCGGACGGGCGAATCCAAGTCCAAGAGCCCGCGTGAGCTTTGTTCACACAAAGTCCACAATACCCACTGGGCCACTTGATGTCCACTAATGAAATATAATCATTTTTAAACTCCATTCCACATTAATTATCATTCAATGTGGGATAAACAACAATATACTTAAGTAACTATTCAACTTCGAAGTGCTATTTCTCACTCACTCTTAAATAGATTTGAGAAATTTAAAAAACTACAATTATCTACACGAGACGTAGATTGAGCCTATACAATTCGTTAAAACGAATTTTCGCTGCACCATTATAATGTATTAATATTAAATCTTGGGCAAACGAATATTCCGTTAGTTCGCCTAACAAAAATATTGCCAATGGATGGAATAATCGTGTACTTGTTGAAAATTGATCAAGAAATATGTTCACTGAAAAAAAAGAAATATAGAACAGCTCACTAGTTAATATGATAACATGTCCGTAGAAAATAATTTACTTCAAACATATGCAAAGCTATTTTAACAGAGTAATTGAACAAAAAAGATAAATATAATTACAAAATTATTTAGAATGTTTGAGATTAATATATAATTTCGCAAAGGTTTAGAAAAAATATATAAGGGTTGTTTAATTAATAATTTTTATTTCTTATGTGGTATCACTTTTGTATAACGTGAAAGTGTGTTAATTCTACAAAGACGTACACATATATCGGAAATGATTCATAAATCTACAAATAAGAAAATTATCACATTGTATAACAAGCTTCAACTCGTAATTAAAAAAAACAAATGTAGTTACATCTAATTACTAATGTTTGAGTTCTTGATCACAAAGGATTTAGCCTTATATCTCTCCTTAGGAATAGGAGGAAGCTTCGCAAACTTGTCAAGATTATTGCTCTCAACATTACATGACTGCTTACACGAGAAACCACTAGTACTCTTGCTAATTATATTCTTCCACTTATTAGACGACTCATTGCCTTTCCGCCTAATTGATCCATCATAGCCTCTGTCATACTTTGGAACATTTTTCGTGCAAGATTTTAGAGCGGCAAGAAACGGATCGTCTTGCCACCATAGGGCCTTATGTGAGAAGCTTTTTCTTCGTGGCAGTTGAAATGTGCTGCATGGAGGAGGTGGAGCGATTCTCGTACCCTGATCAGAGCTGCTAAAACTCTCAGACTTTAGGTGATTGGATTTAGAAACTCCGGGCTTTTCTTCCCATGAAAACGGCACGTAACCTTCCGATCGGGTCTTTTTGTGACTCATGGCGTGCCGTTATGTTAATAACTATGACCAAATAAATTCTCAGACCATAAGTGAATTGATTATTATGATTTAGTGAGGAATCTTGTATATATTGGCAATATATACTAAGGAGCTATATAGATCAAGCTCATTGCTTTTGTTACAAATTTATTATTAGTTCAATATTTCTGGTTTGGTGAACTAGATATTATTCGTGAGGGGGAATATTAATCATTTTGTACGAGAATCTTATATTGGGATATGTTAATCTGTCAAGGTCAGAGTCGTAGGCCACATGTTTCAGGGCCCGGCCTTGTTTACTGGGGCTCTACGCGGGGAAATTGGGACCCATATACTATTGGAAAAGATCGTACTACTTGTTGCTCAAAAGTTATTATTCTTGGACATTATACCATGGACCCAGGTGCACCTTATAAGGTGCACCTGTAATTTAATTTATCATCGTACATATCATCATATATAACAGATACATATCATCACAAGTAATTGAAATTCTAAATTTAAAATTTAAAATCCTAAAATTAAAAAAAATAAACCTAAAATAATAAATTAAACCCTAAAAACGAAAAATTAATCCCTAAAATAAAAAACTAAAACCTGAAATTGAATATTAAACTCTAAATCCTAAATTTCTATCGCATATCATCACATATAACTGACACATATCATCACATATAACTAACACATATCATCATATATAACTGACACATATCATTAAATATAACTGGCAGAATGATAGAAATAAAATGAAAAATAAAATTAAAAAAATAAAAAAATTAAACCTTAAAATGAAATATTAAACCCTAAAAATGAAAAACTAAACCCTAAAATGTAAAACTAAACCCTAAAATGGAAAAGTAAACCCTAAACTCTAAATTTTTGACACATATCATCACGTATAACTACCATATATCAACACGTATAACTGTCAGATATCATCACATATAACTATCAGATATCATCACGTAAAACAGGGTGCACCTAGCAAGTTGCACCCAGGTCCACCTAATAAATTGCCATCATTCTTAGAGTGAAAGGAAAAATAAAGTAAATTGTATATATTCATTCAAATGTGAATTATAATATTTTAGATGTCAAAGATTATAAAAACTTGTTGAAAAATTTATTTTTGGCAATAATTACTATTTTGTTATTTGCCTTTTTTGGCCACAAAATAAGTTAGGAAACTAGATATAGGTCAATATTATGTTTCCAAATTTATGCACAAGACTTTAATTATGTCTAGATTGTGTTTAGAATTTGTTTTAGGTATTTACCAAGTTTAGCATCTTAGAATTGTCTATTTAAGACATTAGAAATCCTAAAGCTTGGACTTACGGTTTTTTAGAGGATTGACGCACGAATCTCTTGAAAACGCAAGACGACGCATAAAAGAAGAAGAACACGAAGAAGAAAACTACTTGGAGCCAACGTTCGTGAGAAACAAGATCTTTGAAGTTGCGTAACCAACTGAAGAGATCTTGCCATTCCGGCATCAAGTATTTAGTATCAAGTTTCTTGATATTTAGTTTTCATATATTACTTTATATTTTGTATTGAACGTGAAGTAAAAATAATATAGTTTTCGGGTTTGTACACCCAAGTTCACAAGTATTTACTTGTGAACTGAATTTGTTTATTCGTGTTCTCATATTTTAATTTCCGCTGCATAAGTTTAAATTTACTCTGGTCGATGTTGTTAACTGATATTGGTAACATTGATTAACAACATCGTGAATTTGAGAATTATTCATATATCCATAGACCTTTTAATTTTACAATTGGCATCTAGAGCGGGTTACTTAACCTTTTAAGTATTGATCCTTATTTTTTTTAGGTGCTATGGATGCTCAAGGCAACCCGAGGCCTTTAATCCTTAATGGTGAGAATTATTCTCTCTGGAAACAGATGATGAGGTGGCACTTGAAGAGCATGGATGAACGTGTTTGGAAGACCGTCCTTGTTGGATGGGAAAAGCCACGTGTAACGGATGGCGAGGGCGATGCCATTCCCAAGAAAGAGGAAGATTGGACTGCTGACGAAGCAGCTGCTGCAAATTGGAACTCTAAATGCATCAACGCCTTGTGTGGCTATGTAGATGCAAGCTACTATCGAATCATCAAAAATTGTGAGTCAGCAAAGAATGCATGGGACGCACTCCAAAGGGTGTGTGAAGGAACAACAAGCGTGAAGAAATCCAGACTAAGAATGCTCTTGTCCACATTCGAGGCTATGAGAATGAATGAGAAAGAATCGATCATGGACTACTGTGTGAGATTGGCGGAAATAACAGAGGAGTGAAAAGAGCTGGGTGAACCCATGACAAATTCCCGTCTTGTGGGAAAATTGCTAAGATCCATTATAAAGAATTATAGCATGAAGGTGGTGGCAATAGAAGAATCCAAGGATGTTGATAACATCGATTTCAACACCTTAGTTGGAAACCTCAAGCAATACGAAATGGAACACGTCACCTCTAGCTCGAAAGAGAAGAATGTTGATTATTCTTCTGAATTAAATAAAGTAGGGGATGAAGATGACGAGGAATTCAATTTTAATGGGATTATTTAAAGGATGGAGTCGACTACTCTCGAAGAAGATGAACTGGCCCTTGTGACTCAACGCTTCAACAAATTCTTGAAGAAGAAGAACAACTCTAAAAGATCAAGTACAAGGAACAGGACACAAACATCCACTCCAAAGTTTACTGGACGAACTCTTCCAGAATCTCAGTCATCAAATTCAAAAGATCACAAAAAATGAGGAATACGAGCAGCTGAGTGAAGATCACAAAAAATTGTATGTCAGTTGGAGTAAACAGGTACTCAAATCAAAAGATCTCGCAAAAGAAGTAGAAAAGCTAACCAATGAAAAGGAGGATCAGCTCGAAATTATTGTCCGGTTGGAATCATCTCTCACCAAAAAGGATGCTGAGCTTGAAAAGATTAGAAACGAACTGACCACTGTTCGAGGAACAATTTCAAATCTGAACAAAGGTAAGGCGAAGCTTCCCAGAGTCATGGAATAGGTTACAAGCCAAATCAACCCACGCAAGTGTCGAGTCAAGAACGAAAATCTTCCAAACGCCACAAGAAAAGGAGGAGACATTTCGCGTGTCATCATTGTGGAGAATCAAGCCACATTCGGCCATTTTGCTGGAAGATCATTTGCGAAAGAAGACACTTTCAGAGATCAAATATGCCTGTCAAGTCCAATGTTGGTAACTGCGCTACCAACATCAATACCAACATCAGATACAAACAAGTGTGGGTCAAGAAAAACAGCGTCAAGTGCAATATATTCCATACCTCATTGAAGTCTCTAGTCCCTGGAGCCTGGTATTTTGATAGTGGATGCTCGAAGCATATGACAGGCTCAGAAGAATTTCTCTCCAACATTGTCAGATTTAAAGGTGGAAAAGTGAAGTATGGAGGAGGCGCAAATGGCCAAATTGTTGGCCAAGGGACTCTCCATGTTTCTGGTGTTGTAACATTGGAAAATGTGCTGCTAGTAGAAGGACTTACAGCAAATTTGATCAGCATTAGTCAATTGTGCGACGGAGGGTTCAGCGTTAAATTCAACCGAGAAATATGTGAAGTTTATGAGGAGAATGGATCGTGTATTCTCAATGGGAAAAGAACTTCAGATAATTGCTACCAAATTCACAGTGATGCTTTTTGCAGGTTGTCCCAATTTAGTGATGCTGAACTATGGCATCAAAAGCTTGGACATATAAATTACAAGATGATGGATAGGTTGGCCAAGGAAGAAGCTGTGACTGGACTGCCCAAGCTCAACACCAAGATCACTCTGGTGTGCGAGGCATGCCAAAAGGGGAAACAGGTAAGGGTGCCACATCCAGTCCTACAAAGTCTCACTACATCATCTTCCTTTGAACTGCTTCACATGGATCTCATGGGACCACTAGAGGTTGAGAGCCTTGGTGGTAAGAGGTATGTCTTCGTGATTGTTGATGATTTTCCTAGATTTACTTGGGTAGAGTTTTTAAAAGAAAAATCTGAAACTTTTGAGGCTTTCAAAAAACTTGCAAGGAAGCTATGTGTAAGATTTAAAGTAAAAGTTGGTAGAATTAGAACCGATCATGGAAAGGAATTTGAAAACGCATCTTTTCTGAAGTACTGCACTTCCGAGGGTATTAGTCATGAATTTCATTCTCCAATTACCCCTCAACAAAATGGCATAGCTGAACGTAAGAATAGAACTCTAGCGGAGATGACTAGAACTATGCTCATTTCTAATGGGATAGCTAAACGATTTTGGGCTGAAGCAATGAACACTGCATGTCATATTACGAATAGGGCTTATTTTAGACCAGGTTCATGTGCAACTCCCTACGAATTGTTGATTGGAAAGAAACCAAACTTGAGCTACTTTCATGTGTTTGGATGTGTTTGCTATGTGCTTAACGACAGAAATCATCTTGCTAAACTTGACTCAAAGAGTGATAAGTGCATCTTTATGGGATATTCTCGAAATAGTCATGCATATAGGTTGTTTAACCTTCGAACTCGAAGTATGCTCGAGTCAGTAAATATCAAGTTTGATGATCTAACTAGTGGAGTCAAGCCTATCGAGGATGATGATCTGGTTTATGATCAAAACCCTCAGGGCAGTGTTACTCCTACTTCAGTTGATGGTGCAGGTATTGAAAACGAAGATGCAGCCGCTGAACTCAGAAACTTAAGTGATGTTGATAACCATGTTGATACTGGGATACCAACATCAGTACCAACATCGAGCCAAATTGCAGAATCTAATTCTGATTCAGAGGAAGAAGATCCAGCAGATCCCATTGATCTTCATCAAAGGGATATTCCATCCAGAATCCAGAAAAACCACCCCGTGGGCCAAATCATTGGTGATATGGATGAAAGAAGTACAAGACGTCGACAAATAAATTTCAAGGAAATGGTKAGGTATGTATGTTTGTCTACAAATTGTTCTAAAATACGTGAGTCTTTGTACCTTTCTGAAATAGAGCCCAAGCGCGTGGAGGATGCACTCAAGTATGAGTTCTGGATTCGGGCTATGCAAGAGGAGCTGGACCAATTGTCCAAGAATGATGTGTGGGATCTTGTTCCACGGCCAGAAAATGCTCACGTGACGGGGACCAAGTGGATATTCAAGAACAAGACTGATGAAGCAGGCAAAATTGTGAGGATTAAAGCTCGACTTGTTGCACAAGGGTACACGCAAATTGAAGGTATTGATTTTGATGAGACTTTTGCCCCTGTTGCTCGAATTGAGTCGGTAAGACTTTTGCTTTCTGTTGCGTGTCATATGAAAATTTCGCTACATCAAATGGACATTAAGAGTGCGTTTTTGAATGGGGTCTTAAGTGAAGAAGTATATGTTGAGCATCCTAAAGGATTTGTGAATCCTCAAAAACCTGATTTTGTTTTAAAATTGAAAAAGGCACTTTATGGTTTAAAACAAGCTCCTAGAGCTTGGTATGAAAGGCTAACTCAACATTTGCTTTATTTGAATTTTAGACGAGGGGAAGTTGATAAAACTTTGTTTCTTCTTAAATCTAACAAGCACATCTTAATTGTCCAAATTTGTGTTGACGATATTATTTTTGGATCCACTAACGAGCAGATGGTCAAGGAGTTTGTCACTCGAATGTCTGGTACGTTCGAAATGAAGGTAACCTCTCGTACTTCCTCGGTTTACAAATTAATCAGCTTGATGACGATTTTTCCTTTCCCAGACTAAATATGCTAAAACCTTAGTCAAAAAAGTTGGGTTAGAAGGTGAAACTGTTAAGAAAACATCGCTGGGCAAAACTGTAAAGCTGACCAGAGACGATGTTCGTAAGGGTGTTGATAACACCATGTACAGYAGTATGATAGGAAGTTTGTTGTATTTGACAACAAGTAGACCAGATATTATGTATAGTGTGTACTTGTGTGCTAGGTATTAGTCTAATCCAAAAGAGTCACACTTGAAAGCGGTTAAAAGAATTATTAGGTACATTGCTGGTACAACTGAACTAGGTGTGTGGTACACGAAAGATACTGGTACTGAACTTTTAGGATTCACTGATTCGGATTGGGCTGGGGATGTAGTAGATAGGAAGAGTACTAATGAAGGATGTTTTTTTCTGGGTAATAATTTAATTTCTTGGTACAACAAAAATCAAAATTGTAGTTCTCTTTCTACAGCTGAAGTCGAGTACATTGCAGCTGGAAGTGCGTGCACACAATTACTGTGGATGAACCAAATGATTGAAGACTACGGTCTGCACAGTAGTATCTTGACGGTGCTGTGTGACAATTCCAGTGCCATTAACATCTCCAAAAATCCAGTTCAGCACTCTCGAATCAAACACATTGACATAAGGTACCACTTTATTCGAGACCTAGTTGAGAGGAAGATTGTTAGTCTTGAACATATTGGAATTGATAATTAGTTGGCTGACATCTTCACTAAGGCATTAGATTACGAGACCTTCTCTCGTTTGAGAAGAGATCTCGGCATGTGCATTGTCTAACCAATGTTGGTTTGTGATGTTGTGACACCTCTTATCAACATCAGTCACAACATCTGTATTATTTTGCATGCATTTTTTTCCGTTCTTTTCATACATTATACTAATACATTGAGTTTGATTGAAAGTGCAATAAGGTCCTCTGTTGCAATAAAAGTAATGACAAAAAGGACCAACCTCTTCGAACTTAGGTGATTGTGGGACTTGCCCACAGAAACTGGCTTTCTCCCAGGTCCAAAAACAAGAGGCGTTTAACAGCAATTGCTGAAGATTAAAAGATTTAAATCCCTTCAAGGATGAAGAAAATCAGGACTTAAAATGCTCCAATCTTTAAAAATCGCCTTCTTGAGAGATTTTGACGTAGTCATTAACTTGGGTTAAAGGGTAAGTTTCCATTGACTTCACCTAGGGGAATGTTGGTTTATAATGTTGTTAGTAATAAAAAGTAACATTGGATCAAAACAGTGAAATCATAATGTGTTTTTTTTCTTAACCTTTTAGGTCATGATTTTTAGGCATCCCGTAGGACATTCATACTTTTTGAAGATGCCATCTTACTGTGTGTTATGTTTCTTGTGTTTTTGTCTTGCTTGAAATCTCTTAATTTTGTTTTGAATTGAGCTAACCAAGTGTTTCAGTGGAGTTATAATCGGACGGCTGGACAGGTAATAACGAGGTAAATTTGGTGAGTGAAAAGTAACATTGCACAAGATAGGTAAAACTGTGCTGATGGTTCATTAAAATCAGCTTTGTTTTTCGG
>BMAC01000816.1:350550-362808 GCA_014905375.1 Phtheirospermum japonicum | reverse complement strand
AACCTCCAGGAGGATGTTGTTGTGGAGTCTGATCCTGATGATCATGATTTTGAGCCTACTGCTCCGATTGCCGGAGATGTGCCGCCGTCTGCTTCTGCTCCCAGTTTGCCGGAGAAGAAGAGGTTTACTCGCCGAAAGCAGCTTGTACGTAAAGCCGACAGGAGACCCGACCTGATGAAAGACAGTGTCTCTCCCAGCCAGGCCAAGGTCAAAGTCTCTCCCAAGTCATCTGCTACTGAGTACTCTTCGCCTCCATATATTGTGCTGGATTTTATCACCGGCGAGGTTACTAGTTCGGCCAAGTCACCTGCTGATGTTCTCCCACCGTCTTCAACTCGTGCTGCTTCTCATGAATTTGACACAGGTTTTTTTGAGTATTCGCCTGATTCATCATTCGATGTGCCTCTGAAAGATATTTTTGTTGCATGCAAAAAGGACAAGAAGAAAAGGAAGGCAACTGCGAAGGATGATGTTGTTAGTCATGTTGGTAGCCCCTTACTAACATTGAGTCGTTCAAAGTCTTTCTCGTCCTCCCGCACTGCATCTGTTCCTGTCCCATCGCATTCTCCCACGCAGTCCTCCTCGGCTGCATGTGATCACTCCCAGTACTCATCTGGCACTGCAACTCCTACACCCGAGATTGAGGACATGGAGCCCTTTTCAGAGAAATTTTTAACCGCTGAGGCTGCTGAGCTGTTTGATGTTTATCAAACTCGCCATATGATCGCTGAGAGAAAAGTGCCGATTGATTTGTTTGAGCGCCACAACCTGATAGCCTACCTCCGATTTCATGGTATGTATTCCACAGTCTCTACCGCCATTCCTTTTGTTAGAGACATAGTTCTTGAGTTCTATGCAAATATGCTGCCCTCGATTGTTGATTTAAGCTCTGTGAACTATGGGAAAGTTTTTCTGCGTGGTAAAGTGTTTGCCTTCACTCCTGACTTAATTGATGATTTATTTGGCACCACTTCACATCGGGGTAATTTTGTTGTGGATGATATAGATGAGGTTGTGTCTTTTTTATCTGGTGGAATGGTACATTCGTGGTTTGAGCAACTGCCGAGCACTAGGCTCTCGTCTTTGTATTCTATTATGCACAAAGTGACACTTTTCAACTAGGTCCCTTCCAAGAACACTACAGTTGTTACTCGGCCTCAGGCCCAGTTTTTATTTAAGCTTGGGAAGGGTGTGAAGTTCAGTTTTGGGCACCATGTTTTTGATATCGTGACTAAATTTGCCACATCAAGGTCTGCTGCCTCGTTGTGTTTTCCCTCTCTTATTTTAAGCTTGTTGAAGAACCAAGGTCTGAAGCTTCTCCCAGATGATGTGCTCACTGGTGATGCGGATTGGTTTTCTTTTCGAGGCCAACACACTACTGGTGCAAGGGTGATCGATTTGCCTTGGCAGGCTCCTGTTCCAGCTGATGTTGATAGTGATGTTGAGAAGAACGATCCCTACATGGTCCGCATTTCTGCGCAGCTCCTGCGTGCGCATGTTGCCTCCATTGACTTGCAGATTTCTAAGCTGCAGGCACTTCGTTGCTCGCTGTTGGAGGCCCTTTCCCTTTCTGGTCAAAAAGGGGGAGAGGGTGTTGACACGAACGTAGGGGGATAAAGTGTTGATGGAGAGGATGTTGTTGATGTTGCCGAGAATGAGAATGTTGCTGCTGATGCTTAAGATGTTGTTGCCGCCGAAGCCTTGGCGAGCCTTGCTCAAGAGAAGAGGCGTAAGCGAATTCGAGCACGCAACGAGGCTTTGAAGAAGATGATGAAAATGAGGGAGAAGAAGAAGAGGAAGAAGAGTGGTGAAGGAACTTCGACATCTCCTCGACGGTCAAAGAGGATTCGAAGTCATTAAGTTCCTTTACTCTGTTTGTTTTGTGAAGTGCTGGTTCTTTTAAACAATGTTGGTTTGTAATGTTGGTTTGAGTGTTAACAACATTGGGTGTTTTGTTTAGGGGGATTTTTCTATCTTTGGGGGAGTTAGTATTTTTATTTTCATTTGTGTTTACGTCTTAGTATTTTGTTTAGAAAGGCAAAAGGGGGAGATTGTTGAGGAATTTATTCTTGGCAATAATTCCTATTTTGTTATTTGCCTTTCTTGGCCACAAAATAAGTTAGGAAACTAGATATAGGTCAATATTATGTTTCCAAGTTTATGCACAAGACTTTAATTATGTCTAGATTGTGTTTAGAATTTGTTTTTAGGTATTTACCAAGTTTAGGATCTTAGAATTGTCTATTTAAGACATTAGAAATCCTAAAACTTGGACTTACGGTTTTTTAGAGGATTGACGCACGAATCTCTTGAAAACGCAAGACGACGCACAAGAGAAGAAGAACACGAAGAAGAAAACTGCTTGGAGACAACGTTCGTGAGAAACAAGATCTTTGAAGTTGTGTAACCAACGGAAGAGATCTTGCCATTGCGGCATCAAGTATTTAGTATCAAGTTTCTTGATATTTTGTTTTCATATATTACTTTATATTTTGTATTGAACGTGAAGTAAAAGTAATATAGTTTTCGGGTTTGTACACCCAAGTTCACAAGTATTTACTTGTGAACTGAATTTGTTTAATCGTGTTCTCATATTTTAATTTCCGCTGCATAAGTTTAAATTTACTCTGGTCGATATTGTTAACTAATGTTGGTAACATTGATTAACAACATCGTGAATTTGAGAATTATTCATATATTCATAAACCTTATAATTTTACAAAACTAATGGAAAGAATAGAACAAAAGAAGCAGGCGAGTACAAATAACATTAAAAAAATATTAAAAAGAAAAAACAAAAAAACAAAACCACTTAGGGATGCAATTCTCGTAACCCTTAAAATCGAACGTGAGTTTATCAATAAATGATAAATAAAATTCTCAAGCGTCACAATTCTTAGTGGATGATGGAACGAATAAAAATAATATTGATCATATAAACAATCACGTATCATCAAAAAGACATGGCATACATGTAAATAAGCAAAAATACATAGGAAAAAATGGTAAGGAAGAACATGCAAGATGAAAGTTTTTTGTCATTTGTAGTATCAATTCCTCACTCATACATTTTTTTAAGTCAAAGTTTTTTGTTTTTTTTTTAAACAATTCAAAATTACAATTCATATCCGTATGGATTTTTAAACCCCAAAACACAACTTATATAGGTGGACTATAACATTTTTTAGGATTAGAGTTTATTTTGCTAAAAGTTTTCACCATGTATTATGCATTAACAACTCGTTTTAGCTTTGTTTTGTAAATTTGAAAGTTGTTACGTGTTTCTTCGTTTTGTATGATTTTTGATCAATTTTTGCAGATTGGGCTTTGAAAGAACAAAGGAGTAAAAGATCATAAGGGTTGGGAATTGAAATTGGAGTGCATTGGCCTGAAAACGAGATCGGCCCATGAAGATTTCAAAAATATGCTTTAAAAGAGAAGTGTCACGACCCATCGTAGAGGTCCAACAAACGGTTAATTATTAGTTTTGTCGTCACGACTAAATATCGTGAGAGCTCCTCAGCCCACTCCAGACAGCTGTTTTTCATTTCAAGTGTAGCGACCCAGCCCACAACGAGCCCACAAACGTTACAAAATGACATTACTCCGACTTGAAGGCGAAGGTTTGACTTGTAGCTATAAGAATAGAGTAGTGAAATGAGCCAAGAGGAGGTGAACACCATATAGTGAGGATTAGAGTGAGTTTTAGGAGATTTTAAGAAGTTTGGCGAAGAACACAAAGAATAACGGGCCATTTATGGAATTCTTAGTTAATTCTTCTATTTCTTTGATTCATTTTTATTGATCATGAAATGTTTGACAAAATGTCTGAATAACGATTTATCTATGTCTAGCTAATCTTTTAAGTGTTCCGAGGTTATAAACAATGAATGTTTGATGTTTTTTGAATTTCAATAAATCAAGTACCCTTTTTTTATTTCTGTATTTATGAAATTATTGTTTGTATCGTAAATGGTTGGTCGTCTTTTATAACTTTTAGGTTATAATAATCGAATTGAGATGAAAATTTATTTGTGGCTCTTAAATGCAAAATACTATAATCAACAAGACCAAGAGGTTTGAGATTATACGTGAAGTTTCTTCTTTTAAACTTTCAGGAATCATGTGTACAATTACAAGTAGAGATATTATTTTGTATTTGTGATCAACGGTTTAATAATTTCAAGAGATAGGTTAAACTATATATGTGATTAACTCATAATAGATTGAGTCGAAAATAATACATGATGAGTTAAAAAGATCATTACGTTGAATCATTCGTTGTATCGAAACTTCGAAATACCTATCCATATTTTTTCTTACTTGATGAGTTGAAAAGATTATTACGTTAGTATTTTATTGATGGACGAAATTCATCGGTAATCGTGTTACCGACAAATATTTTTCATTTTACCGACGGATTTGTCCAACGATGTTCTTCTGTTTTTTTTATATATATTATTATATAATGAATAAATCAATATATAATTGAAATATATAGTATACAAGTAATTAGAAATTAGGTGAGAAACATAGAAGACCCATAATAGTAGATTTGATATATTTATTGATGATTGAAGTTTGTGTTGGTGAGAGTAAGACTTTGTGTTTGAGTAATGTGACACATTTAAAATTAAAAAATAAAAATTTTGGAGAGAGTTTGCAAAAGATGCTCTTCGTTGCTCTTATTTAGTGAAAGCTTTTGAGTTACAAAATGTATATTAAATAAGATTTTGGTAGTAAAAGAAAGGAGAAGAATAGTATTAAATATACAAATTTAACTATATTTTTTGAGACATTTAACCACAAAATCATGGATTATATAATTAGAACGAATAGAGTATTTAATTGTAACTTTACTAATAGGTCTTCAATTAAATTGTATGGTTAAATTTGAAGTCTTATTATGAGTTGAAAGTATGATACAAGCCTTGGGTGAACATATTTGATGGATATCGAGAAGGACTTCATAACCTTATTCAACATAATATTTCATTATATTGAAATGATTGACATGCGTATAAAACATTCAATACAATAGATAGATTATGGAATATGGAACCTAAATGGGGGACTTTGAGAGACATTAAAAAATTGACTTATCATCATTAAAATAATAGGATCCTATGAAATATGACGGTTCAAGTAAAGTTGAAAAAATATGTATTAGTAAAACCACGTTGAAAACCTTAAAATTATTAATTAAGTGTGGATTCAGGTTGATACGACACTAAATATTCATGAAAGTTATATGCTGGTATTTATGATAAGCGATTTCATTTCTCGGAAGGAGAATTTCTTCTAAGAGGTGAGTGAGCTGTTTTATAGGTTAGCGACCTTGAATATGGGAGTGGTTAGCTCTCATATAGGGTGGCGACCTCTTATGGTTTAACCAGCTCAGTGCTGGACGTTGGACTTTATAATTGTTGGGCCCGAACGGGCTGACATGGATGGTATTGTGGGGTCCCGATGAACTATATTTAAAAAATCACAGGTACTGGCCTATTCTGCTAATTTAAATGAGAGATCTATTATTTATGAGAACTTAGCATACATGAGAAATCATAAATCTAAGTTGGTCATGGTGTTTGTGGGATTATAGTGGGAGAAGGTAACCCTAACTTGGGCAACACTTCTCTTGTCTATATAAAGGGGTTCACGCCTCGCTTTTATCTTAAATTGGTTTTATCACGGTTGAACTCTAAAAATATCTCTCGCACTTTCTGAATTAAGCATCGGAGGACCTTCATTGGGGCCGTCCACCGCCTTGGCTGAGGGTGCTGTTTTGAAGGATCGATCAGGTTGACAGGAGATTCTTGGAGATCAGTTAGGTCGCTGTG
This sequence comes from Phtheirospermum japonicum, assembly GCA_014905375.1. Classification (NCBI taxonomy): domain Eukaryota; kingdom Viridiplantae; phylum Streptophyta; class Magnoliopsida; order Lamiales; family Orobanchaceae; genus Phtheirospermum; species Phtheirospermum japonicum. The sequence continues at coordinate 356,968 of BMAC01000816.1, read as the reverse complement.
ACGTAATTAGAAGATATTTCAGGTTGCTGATCTCAGATTTGAGGTTAGTACCCCCTATTCTTGTTAACCAATCTTTTTGGTTTTATCAAGTGGCGCCGTCTATGGGAAAGAGGGATATCGAGTACTTGAGCAAAAGACTTGAGAATACACAATTTAATTGATCATGAAACCCTCACAGATAAGTCCTAATTCTCTATGGCCTATGGAAACTGACTGTGTGTTTATTTATTTTAAAAAAATTGTGATTGTCATATGGGGTAGTATTAATCGGTTGTGTGATGTGCTCTTACATGTGGATTAATGTGATAATTCTGTTTCAAAATTAATTGATGGTGTGTACAATCTGCTTTATGTTTTGAGTTTGTGGATGATTAATGGGTATGTGACCAATTGTGTCTAATTAACTATAGCTGATTTTGTGGGGCTACTTGTTTAGAAGAATAAATTGGTATCAGTATATGGATTACGATTATATTGTACTTGTGCATATAAATTATTTACTCAATTTGTTGGATTTTTATTTTGTATTTACATGCCCATATATGGTCTGCGTGTCTTGATTAATAATTGTGATTATGGATTCTTAAATGGGATGATGAGCGTTTCTTATTTGGTGGGGGATTGGGTCTATTTTTTGGTTAACTTTAAACTTTTGAATTTATGTGTGATCATATATTTGGTGGGGATTTATGTGCATAAAGGAACGACTATGAGTGTCATGATTGTTTAATTCATATTTCTGTTAAAGGAAAAACTTGAATTTTAATTCATCTATAGCACTTTGGAACCTCATGTTGTGATATTTATATATAATTGAGAACTCTTATGTGGCAATTCATAGGGGTCGATGGGGTGGTTATCATACATGGAGTTGAATAGTTTGGTCTTCGAATTCTTTCACTGGTTTGATAGAATGGATGATGGGTATTAATTATGCATGGAGAATGCTAATTGGATTTATTTTATATAGTTTTGTTTATGGGGATATGCATGTGGTTTAACACTTGGCGGAGGGGGCTTATTTGATTCTATATGGTTATGGGGCTACGCATATGTTTTTTATACTGGAAATTTCAGGAGAAGTATGGGGCTACGCATATGATTTAAGATGAGTCTTGACTGAATATTAAGTGATTATCAACTCCCATGATGCTTGAATGAGTAGGTTTAGGAAAACACACCAAGAGTTTCTCATCCTTTCAAATTCCCGTATGAAGTCACTGCACGGTCACACTTTAGTAAAATGGTAATAACTCACTCGTGGATTATCATTTTTGAGATCTGATTTTTTTATTGAAAGCTAGACTCATAGGGATTTCCAATGATATATAGTTTGTGCTTTAATCAATTACCAATTAAAATATTTAAATCCTCAAAATTGGTATATGTGCTGAAAACTCACGTGTCAGTTATTGGATCCTATATGGCTTAATGGTGATATGGTGCTTATGGTTATGGGAAAGGGAAATAGTTGATTTCTAATATGTTTGATTACCATATTTCTCATTGTTTGGTTATATGCTTTCGAATATGTTTGATTAACATATTCTTTTATTTGGTTAGATTTGCTCATTTGCCAACAAGGAAGAAGAACAGGGGCTTACATGTTGATTGATATGGGATTGATGTGATTATGTTTAGACTATTAAACATGTTTTATTTTTATTTATCTGGTTAATGGTTTGAAAGTTACAGTCTTTCTCTGCCTCCCCTTACAACGAAATATCTTTGTCGTTTGGATTTGATATGAATAATAATGATTGTAGATTAATTTAATAATTATTGGCGCGAGTAAGGTTTTGGTATTCGGATGATATTCTCTATTATCATACTAATGGATTTAGTGCAGGATTTCCTGTTTAGATCGTATTAATTTTGGTCTTAAAGGGTTATGTGGTGCTTGAAAATTTAATCGGGGATGATCGACTCCACTAAACACGACGAGGTTGTATATTCAAGGAGATGCGATCGTGAAGTTTTGCATCTTGCAATTGAAAAGGTCGCGCGGTTGGATATTCGAGGAGAGGTAAATTTTCCTATGGCATCATTCTGATTACGTATCAGGTACGCTTGGTCTCATATGACCTCATTACGGTCTCCGCGACCTCATTACGGTCTCCGCGACCTCATTATGGTCTCAGCAACCTCGTTACGGTCTCTGCAACCTCATTACGGTCTCCGCGACTTTGTTACGGTCTCTGCGGCCTCGTTAAGGTCTCTGCGACCTCCTTACGGTCTCATGCGATCTCATTATATAGAACGAATCATCTACAGATTCTATGATCGAATATGTTTAAACCTCGACGCTTTCATTAGGTCGGTGGCTGATTCAATTACCCTTTAGGGCGGACACTCACTTATGTACCCTCAGGGGCGGAGGTTCATCTAACTTATATATACTTCGGGGAGGATAGTTGTTTTAGTACCCTTCGGAGTGGATGATTGTTTCATAAACCAATGCTTGTATAGGTCGGCTGGTTGTTTTATTAACCTTCGGGACGGATGATTGTTTTATGAACCGATGCTTGTATAGGTCGGCTGGTTGTTTTAGTACCCTTCAGGGCGGATGATTGTCTTATGAACCGATGCTTGTATAGGTCGGCTGGTTATTTTATTACCCTTCAGGGCGGATGATTGTTTTATGAACTGATTCTTGTATAGGTTGGCTGGTTGTTTTAGTACCCTTCAGGGCAGATGATTGTTTCATAAACCGATGCTTGTATAGGTCGGCTGGTCATTTTATTACCCTCCGGGACTGAAATTTATCCACAATAAATAAATGATATTTTGGTAGCACTTTGCACCTTTATGGTTTTATGAATGGTTGAGTAATATGATTTTAAGTATGTTTGGTTTACATGCTTAAGGTCACTTTCCGGAAGGATATGTTTGACTTACATATACTTCTCGGATTGTTGTAATTGTGTATGTCTGTGCTAGTTTATGAGGAAGGACATATTTGACTTATATATTCCTTTATATAAGTTAAGATCAACTTCGCTTGATTAATACGGCTCTTAATTTTCCGAGTCTTGTGGTTTTTTATGTGGACAAGTTTGATTTATATGATATAGGTGACCTATCTTGAACTTGTGGTATTGCATGAGCAGGTTTAAATTTGCAGGTTCCGGTTGTCTTATTGGAAATTATGCGGATGTAAAGTTTCACGAGTTTGTTATTTATGAGTCTCATTTATATGTTTAACACAGTAATCGTGGGTACTTTGAGATGGTTTGTTGAAACAGGTTGTTATGTAATCTAAGGACATAATTGTTCATACATACTGATAGTAGAAAATACGAGTTTGGAGTAACAAAGTCTGTCAGGTAGTATTTTAATCAGATGCAGGTACAAAGTCCTCGAGAGGTGAGTCCATCTCGGCAACAAACTTGGACGATAAAACAGCTCGGCCTTGGCACAATAACCACCACTTGGCGTCTTTATGCTGTTTTATGTTGCCCTTCAGGAAGATAAAGGGGAGAGACTGTTTATGATAACTTTAACGTCAGGGTCATACGAGACGTTCTTGGCCGCGAGCTGAGTCTTGATTATTTTCGCGGCTTTGTGGACCCACTACCTGCTGCCTCTGGCCATCTTTCCGAAGTATATGGACGAATTCTTGTAGGCCAACATCAGCTCTTCTCGATAGGCGTCCATAAACCTCCCGCCCACTTTGCTCAGCAGGAAGGTGTGGCGACCTTCAGAGTAAATTTGCTCCCTGAGCTTGTTGGTCACGCAAGCTGTTTCATCATTCAAACTGTTCACTTGGCTCTTCAGAATGCCAATTTCCTCTTCGCGAGCGCCCAGCTGCTGACGAGCTTGGTCCAACTCTCCTTGAGTTAGAGATAGCTGCTAGGTCTGTTGCTCTTCTTACATAATCAGCTCATCACAGGTTTTCTGCAGGTCGCATTCCACAGATTGGATCAGTAGTTGAGTGGATAGAGTGGAGTATAAAGTATCTAGCTTCATTAAAATAAAACAAAAAACAGATTGGGGTGAATAAATGGTGGAGGGTTATTTTAAGGGAAGCTATGTTTGAGAAGGTTGAATTACCTGAGTCAGGGTGCGTTCTTGGAGGAGAAATTTTACCTTCACCACATCCTCACAATTGGCCAGCTCTTTTTCCAAATTTGAGGAGCTGGATGTGGCGGCATCATGAACTTTGCGGAGGTGACGGCGTTTTGGAGCAGGAGGAATGATGGGTGCAGGCGCTCGAATTGATCGTTTCCCCTTGGATTATTTCCTGATCAACGGTTCCTTTTCCAAGTCATTTGCCATATTTAGGCCATCTTTGGTCCTAAAAGCCTGATTCAGCACCTCATCTAGTTCGAACGGTAGGCAGTGGTAGTGCTGACGTGATCGCAGGGCTCGGGTCAGCCTGTACTGTGTTTTCCTCCAAGCTCGATGAAACACAACTGTTGATAAAGTTATATGCGAAAGAAAATATATTGATCAATTAAATCTTGTTATTATGAATGAAAGGAGAAAGAAAGCTTATAACCAACGTAGACCTGCCGAACTCTGATTGGGTCAGTGCTTGAACTGTATCGACAGGAAGAGAATCGATGCCCACAAAGGAGAAAATTTTTGACCAGCTAGTGAGTCGCACCACGTCAAATGGGCGCTTACTCCATTCGGCAAGGTGGTCAGAATATTTTTTATACAAAATATGGAAAGACTTGGGGCTGGGAGGATCAGTTTGCTTTGGAGTATGGAATTGAAGCTCACTATGAAAAGGCCAGGTCTCAGTGTTTTGAATGAAGAAGAAGTTTCTCCGCCATTCGGGCATTTTGGATAAGGGATTTACTAAAAAGCGAGGTTTTCCAGAATGGGTAGAAAGACAAAACAATTTTTTTTCGTATTTTATTTAGAAACGGAAATGGAAAAACCCTGGGAAAGGTAAGGTATTATAGTATTCACATAAAATAACATATCCTGCCATGGATTTCATGGAATTAGGAGACATTTGCAGAAGGGGGACTTTGAATCTATGGGTTGTGCTGATGTAAAACCAGTGAAGTGGAAATCTAAATCCCGACCTAAGTAGTTCATCAAAAAATGTTATATGGTCTACGGGAGGTTCCTGGGGTCTTATTAGAGAATGTTTGGCAAAACCATTTTAGCAGTTTCAGGGAGGTTGAGTGTTTTTTTCCTGCTCAGGTAGTATCAAGTAGTTATGCTTAATTATCCTAGTTGCTTGGGGTAAGGAAAGAAGGTCGGCGACATCTGAGGAGGGTACTACAGTTACTGGATTAGTGGGTTCAGTCAGGGGAATGCCCTCTGGTATATTTTCAATGGCTAGGGGGGTTGGAGAAGGTTCCTCGGGTATGTTTTCTAGCAAGGCCTTGGCCTCGGCGTAAGCCCTGGTTTGGGCCTCAAGCTCTGGCCAACTGACGTCACCTTTCGGTTCGTAGTGGAGGCTCAGCGAAGGAGAAGAAGGTTGTTTTCATCTTCTTTCAAGAATATACGGGTTTTCGATAGGATCAGAATAGGGAGAAAGGTCTGGGTTTTGAGAATCAGGGTTGGAGGATGCTGGATTCATCATTGAAACAAAAAAAGAGAAAAATGTGAAGATACTCAGCAGATGCAATAATGGTATAATAACTTAAATTAATTACTGTCACAAAGAGATTAAGGGGACTTACCCATTTTTCTATTGTTGATTTTGGTTTTAATGTGATTAAAGCATATTTGTACTGATTTTTCTTAGTATTTTAGTTTATTTTTATTAATATTTTCCGTATAAGTTGGGTAGTTTAAGCTTAATTTCGTATATTTGTATCTCCAACTTATTTTACCACTTTTTGATCGAGATTGATGTAATTAGGTGATATTTTGTTATTTTTCACTTTATAATTAAGTAATCGGAAGAGTTTAACACGTTAGAGATGAAGTATAATGATCGAGAGTCAAAGATCGAGCTTTCCGGTTAAGAAGTAGCATGAATTTGAAGCTGACAGACTTTTTATAACGGTTATTCTGCTGGAACCGTTATAGTATCTTTGAAGGACAGACGGTATCTTTCTATACCGGTTACTACCACTACCTTATCGTTGACACTGCCGTGAAAAAGGCCCAGAACCGACATAAAAGCCTGATTTCGGCCCAAAATCATCCCACAACTATAAATACCCCCATAATTCGGAACAGGGGGGGGGGGGTTGTTTGATTATTTTAAAAACTAAAGATTAATTAAACTAAGAGCAATAAATTAAGTCTAGGAATTATTTAAACTATGAACTAATTAATTAAATCTATAACTATTTAAACTAAAAATTAATTAATTAAAACTAAAGATTATTTTAACTAAGAATTAATTATCTAAGATCTAAGATTAATTTAACTATGAATTAATTAATTAAAAGGCTTTTAAAATGATTTTAGTAAAACTAGGGTTCTAGAGCTTTGATTCGTCTCC
>BMAC01000816.1:311930-332271 GCA_014905375.1 Phtheirospermum japonicum | reverse complement strand
TCCCTGTTCGCGTGTTAGATTATTTATTTTTATTATTTTCTTATTCGTTAAATCAAACACAAAACGAACTTCCGAATCTAGTACTTTCGACTCGGTTCAACTTACCAACCTACATGCGAAGTCGTACTCTTGCGAGTGAGCTTTTTAAAACTGACAAATTTAATAAAGTAGGTACAAAAAGTTCGAATCAGAATGTTGGAAAGCAATGTGAAACTCGTACGGGCAGTTCTGAGAAAATAAGTTTTGTTGTATAGGAATAATGGTGATTTTGCTTATGTTTTTGGTAAAGTGAGGACGAAGGGAGATGAAAGGGTTTGATATGTGTTGGGCGGCGTAAAAGCTGAAGTGACAAAAAGGAGCACGAAGTTGGTAGGGTTTTTTAGGAATGTTTTAGGCCTTTCATTTTAGGCCCACTATATTTAATATATTACGAGAATATGGTGAGATGACACGTGTACGACATGCTGTCAGGGGCCATTTAATGAATCTTTAAAGAGATGTGATGGATAGGGGAAGACTTGTTTTGACTTCCTTAAAATGCATGATATATATTTCCTTGGATTATTGTGCCTGAATACGACTGCAGGTCGGGGATGGATGGTCTTAGGTCGATGGATATATTAGGTCGGTGAACATGAAATATTGGGACTTATAAGCGACCTCTTCTTCTGGAAGGAGCATTCTTCATGGGGGGCTGAACAAGCTGAATTTTTTGAAGTCGCGATTTTATGTGGTGATCTCTTATTGGACGAACAGTGCTATTGCTCGGTATTGCGAGCTGGGTTATGGTATAATGTCTTGGTAATCTAACAGGGTGATTTCTTGAAGTTTTATAATTTATGATTATGTTTTTAATGTAGTTTCTAGTTGTTGCATTCTTTTTACCTCTTTTACATATTCTACCTGATTTCGTGCCTCAATCAGCCAAAATATGGGGGACTACCTAATACGACACTAAATATTCATGAAAGTTATATGCTTGTATTTATGGTAAGCGACCTTATTTCTCGGAAGGAGCATTTCTTCTAAGAGGTGGGTGAGCTATTTTATGGGTTAGCAACCTGGAATATGGGAGTGGTTAGCTCTCATATAGGGTGGAGACCTCTTATGATTTAACCAGCTCGATGCTGGATGTTGGGCTTTATAATTGTTGGACCCGAATAGGCTGACATGGATGGTATTATGGGGTCCCGACGAACTATAGTTAAAGAATCACAGGCCTCGGCCTATTCTTGTAATTTAGACGAGAGATCTATTATTTATGGAAACTTAGAATATAGGAGAAATCCTAAATCTAAATCGGTCATGGTGTTTATGGGATTATAGTTGGAGAAGGTGACCCTAGCTTGGGAAACACTTCTCTTGTCTATATAAAGGGGTTCACGCCTCACTTTTATTATAAGTTGGTTTTATGACGGTTGAACTCTAAAAATATCTCTCGCACTTTCTGACTTAAGCATCAAAGGACCTTCGTCGGGGCCGTCCACCGCCTTGGCTGAGGGTGCTGTTTTGCAGGATCGATCAGGTCGACAGAGGTTCTTGGAGATCAATCAGGTCAGTGTGACATAATTAGAAAATATTTCAGGTTGCTGATCTCAGATTTGAGGTTAGTGCCCCTTATTCTTGGTAACCACTTTTTGGTTTTATCACATGTATTTTAACGTAAAGTGATATTCTAATTCTTGTAAATTAATTTTTCTATAATAGATATACATGTTTCCGGTATGAATTGAGATGTGCTGAGGAAATAATCAGAACATGCTAAGATTGGTACTTTATCTTAAAACATTCCAAAAAGATTACGAGTCTGTTGCCGGAGTGGGTTCTAAGTAATGACTAAGGGAATGTTTGGTTGGTGGGTTTGGAGAGTGGGGAACGGGAAAGTTCATCAAAGTAGTGATTGGTAATTAAAATACTATGGATTTCATTGCCCAATTTCTGGTGTTGAACCATACCCCCCACAAATAGAGGTTATCAAACCCATTAACCTCCATAATTAGATTCATTCTCATTCTTATTCCCAACAAATTCACCAAGTATCTCCAAACAAACTGGACAAATGCATAACGTACTAAAAGTCTTTCAATAATTTTATGCATTCTACTTGATTATGGGAAATTTGTCCTCTAGATCGAAAGACAATGTACCCCACATCAAGGTTAGAATCGGCATTTTCTTGTATGGGGCCACCACTTCCTTTTTTTATTGAAATCATAATCTATGTGTGTGTGTGTGTGTGTGTGTGTGTGTGTGTATGGGTTCAAATGAGAACCATGTCATTATATGCGAACTTGCGAATTAGTACTTTTATTATACAATCACAGTGCTTTATTAATATTTCAGTTATATACACCAGCAGTGCTTTTATTATACAATCCTAATGCTTTTAATTAAATAAGGAAATACACAAAAAAAAAAAATTGATCCATCCATCTAATTAGATTTAAGGCCTATAATTGACCGTAAGTTCACATATAGGGACATGGTTCTCATTTGAACACACACACACACACACACACACACACACACACACACACACACACACACATATATATATATATATATATATATATATATATATATGGTGAGTTTCAATGAGAACCCTTATTTGTGAACCTGTGAACTAGTACTTTACTTTTATTTTATACCAGCCGTGGTTTTATTATACACTCACAATGTTTTATTAGTATTTCAGTTATATAAACCAGAATTCTTTTTATTATATATTTCTAATGCTTTTAATTCAATAAAATAATCTAATCAATTCATTTAATTAGATTTAAGGCCCATAATTGACCTTAGGTTCACAAATAAGAACATGGTTCTCATTTGAATCTAGTTTTATATGTGTGTATATATATATATATATATACTAGTTTAACACCCATGTGTTACACGAAATTTATCAAAAGATAAATATAAAAAATATTTATAACCATTATATAGTTTTAACTCTAAAAATAAGAAAAATTTAAAATATATCGTATTCTCAGCCGTGTCTTCTAAAAATGGCTAGTTACTGTTTATTAACTATTATTTTTATTGTTAAATTATTATTGCTACATGTTTGACCCGTATCTAAATTTTATTAATTAATTATTATTAATATTTTAATATTTAAATTAAATTCTATAATAATTCTTTTTCACATACTTAGAGAAATTCAAAAGATGTTATATTCTCAACCCGTATTGTATTGTACTGATGTCTAGTTAATATTTATTAATTATTATTATATAAATGTATATTTTTATATTTAGATTGAATTTCTTAATAATATTTAGTTACATACTTAGATTATTGAATTAACTCGTAATTTAATTATATTATATATTTTAACTTTTTTCTCAATACAACATATTAAGATTATTAATAATTATTATTATTTTTTTGTAATTAAAAATTTGTTATAAGTAGTTTTTCTTTAAATTAGGATAAGTATTTGAATTTCTTTCTAATTATATATGACTACTTATATATTTATATTAGAAGAATAAAAGAAAATATGGAATTAATTAAAATATAATAAAAAAAATTAATTAGAAAAACAAATATAAAAAATGAAAAGATTAAGTTAGGCAAAATATAATACAAGGAGATATAATAAATTAGGTAGATATTAGAATTCTTATTTTTAGTAAGTCTCCAAACCTCCTAAATTCGTCAGGTAAGCATACGAACCATCAGAAAATTACACGTCAGCTCGAAGCTTCCTAAGAAGACACGTAGGGTAGAAATCATTTTGTTTTGAATCTAGTTATATATNATATATATATATATATATATATATATATATATATATACACACACACACACACACTAGTTTAACACCTGCATGTTACACGAGATATATCAAAAGATAAATATAAAAAATATTATAACCATTATAGAGTTTTTAACTCTAGGAATAAGAAAAATTCAAAAGATATCGTATTCTAAGTCGTGTCTTCTACAAATGGTTAGTTACTATTTATTAACTATTTTTTTTATTGTTAAATTATTCTTGTTACATGCTCAACCCGTATCTAATTTTATTATTAATCATTTTTAATATTTTAATATTTAAATTAAATTCTATAATAATTCTTATTTACATACTTAGAGAAATTTAAAAGATGTTATATTCTCAACCGGTATTGTATTGTACTGATGTCTTATTAATATTTCTTAATTATTATTATATAAATGTAAATTTTTATATTTAAATTGAATTCTTTAATAATATTTAGTTACATACTTAGATTATAGAATTAACTCGTAATTTAATTAAATTATATATTTTAGCTTTTTTTTCTCAATACAACATATTTATATTATTAATAAATAGTGTTTTTATTAATTAACATTATGTTATAAGTAATTTTTCTTTATATTAAGATAAGTATTTGAATTTCTTTCTAATTATATATGAATTCTTATATATTTATATTAGAAGAATAAAAGAAAATATTGAATTAAATAAATTATAATCAAAAGAAAATATTAATTAGAAAAATATATATATAAAAGAAAAGATTAAGTTAGGCAAAATATAATAAAAGGAAATATAATAAACTAGGTAGATATTAGAATTCTTATTTTTAGTAAGTCTCAAAACCTCCAAAATTCGTCAAATAAGCTTTCGAACCACCAGAAAATTACACGTCTACTCGAAGCTTCCTAAATAGACACGTGGGATAGAAATTTTTTCGTTTTGAGTCTATTTCTCTCTCTCTCTATATATATATATACATACATACTAGTTTAACACCCGTGTGTTACACGGGATTTATCAAAAAATAAATTTAATAAATATTTATAACCATTATAGAGTTTTTAACTCTAAAAATAAGAAAGATTCAAAACATATCGTATTATAAGTCGTGTCTTCTACAAATGGCTAGTTACTATTTATTAACTATTATTTTTATTGTTAAATTATTTTTTTTACATACTCAACCCGCATCTAGTTTTTATTAATTAATTATTATTAGTATTTTAATATTTAAATTAAATTCTATAATAATTCTTATTTACATACTTGGAAAAATTCAAAAGATGTTATATTCTCAACCCGTATTGTATTGTAATGGTGTCTAATTAATATTTATTAATTATTATTATATAAATGTATATTTTTATATTTAAATTGAATTTTTAATAATATTTAGTTACATATTTAGATTATTGAATTAACTCGTAATTTAATTATATTATATATTTTAACTTTTATTCTCAATACAACATATTTAGATTATTAATAAATAATTATTATTTTTGTAACTAACATTATGTTACAAGTTATTTTTCTTTAAATTAAGATAAGTATTTGAATTTTTTTCTAATTATGTATGACTTCTTATATATTTATATTAGAAGAATAAAAGAAAATACTGAATTAAATAAAATATAATCAAAAGAAAATATTAATTAGAAAAATATATATAAAAAAAATAAAATACTAAGTTAGGCAAAATATAATAAAAGAAAATATAATAAATTAGGTAGATATTAGAATTCTTATAATACTAGTGTGAAAGCCCGCGAAAATCGCGGGCACGTATAAAAAATGTAAAAAAGATGAAATTTATCAAAAAAATAATTAAGAATGTGAATTTTTCAGTAAAAAAAAATGTTGTTTCAGTTTAGATTTTAAATTTTTTATGCTACATTAGTTGTTTTGTTTACAATGATATCATTGTCGTCGCAACAAAGAATTTTCAACCCTTTATGATCTTAACTATCAATATTGTGAAATAAAGACCGAGATTATGCATTATATCGTGAGTTTTATAATGACAATTTTGAAAGATTTGTGATAGCTATAAAAATAAAATAAAAAATCTTAAAGTATGATTGTATTTTAAACTTATGTGGTGTCTCGTTCCAATATAAAAATTGTTCAAGTTCTTGTATATTTCTATTTACATTACATCTTTTTCACAAAGAAGAATGTTCATTTATGCATGCAATCCACAGGATTAGTTGTTAAACATAGCAAATTACCCTTATTGTGACGTTTAAACCCGAAGATAACCGAAATTGTGAAAATATTAATGACCCCTTGAGAGATATCAAATTTATATTTTATAAGCTTATCATATTCATTCGAGATGTGAAAAATATAATTAAGACCGAAGTTCTTGTTTTCATATGTAAATTCAGGATTTTTGTTAAATTTATTTTTCATTTAATTTCCTTTCCATCAAATATGTTTCGAAATTCTTGTTTCCATATGTATTTGAGCTAAGTGTCAAAGTTTATAGATGAACTAACAAAATCGGCACACTATAATTTTAACTTCCCAGTATCTACCCACTTTCCCTTTATTCTTTGAAATGGTCAAATTTATTAGTTTAAGTTCCTTTTCTTCATATTTGGTGTGGGACTTGATATTCTTTTTGAGATGTTTGACCTTTTTAATCAATCAAATAATTATATTTGGTGTGGAACTCGTGCAATTAGGATCCTTAGAGCATCTTTCATGGATCGTGATTTCACAGCCATATTAGTAAAACAGGCTGTGAATCGTGAAATGTAAAAAAATTCCACAACCACATAAGCAAAATAGGTTGCCAGATAAAATTTACATCTCTATATGATTGTCTTAGTCTCTAAATTTTGAGTTGGCGTAAAATAAGTGTCACAGCCACATAAGAAAAATAGACTGTCGTCAGATAAAATTTATATCTCAAAGGATGAATGTCAAAATCTCTAAATGCTGAATTGGTGTAATATAAAATTAGATTCTGTTAGATACTCTGTCTATTTCTGAACTCTAGTCTACACTTTTTCACTCATTAAAAAACCAAATATTGAACAAAAAAAAGAAAAAAAAAAAAGAAAGGAACATGTAATTTAGACATGGACAATATCTATTGTAGATCATTTTTCAAGTTGACAATGTCTTTATCACACATTAAACAAAACACTGTCCACCAAAATATCACATCCCAAAAAAAGTAGACTAACTGTTGAAGATGATCCTATATGTAAGTTTAAATATTCTTATTTGTGATAGTTTATAATATTTATTTCAAATAATATTATCCTTCGAGGCCTTAAAAGATATATGCTTTAATAAATCTTTTTCTAAATGTAATCACTTATCAAACTTAAATTACGTTTCACGTTTTTTCAAAAGATATGTTATTTGCAACTTGGCACGAAGAATTGGATTGTTTTGTAAGTGGTGATTGCATTTTTAAATGAATTTTTGACAGAACAATTTGGATTATTTGTTTTGTCTGTGCGTGTCTTCCGAATTAGTTCCTCCAATTTGGTATCATTTATTATCATTTTATTTATTCAATTCATTTCAGTAATAGACGTGATGCGCTAACTTGGTAGTTTGATATTTATTTTTTCCTATTGAACTCGTGCAATTGATCAACCTGTGTTTTTGGATTTGTTCGCTGTAACTGTTGTATTAAGTATAGACTGGGTTATTTAATTAATTGGCTTGAGATTATTCGTAGGATGTGATGTGACTATTTGCATAACTAATGCACGTTTTTGGTTGCCCAAATGCAATTATGAATTATCTGGTTGGAGAAGCAGTTTTCAAGTTAATTTTAGTATAAAAAAACAAAAGTTTGGCCGCACAGTAGACAAAGACAAATTGATCACGTCCAAATACAATGATTTCAATGATAAAACCAACAAATGCTGAATAATAAAAACATCCAACTCTAGAATGTACATAAAAAATGTTAAAAAAATAAAATTTATCGAAAAAATAAATAAGAATGTGAATTATTATATCATTGAGAAAAAAATATTGTCAAATAAATAATAAAAAATAAATATACAATGCATCATGCATATTAAATTAAATAAAAATAAATAAAAAAATCACAAAAATACTTACATAATTGAAAATANAATAAAAGCGCAGCAACTTATTTAAAAAAAAGTATAAAATAAACTAATATTCCTTCCCTTATTCTCAATGGCAAAATTAGGAAAGAAATAATGAAAATATAAAAATAGTAATTATTTTGATTTTTTACGTTGTTAATATATTCTTCACCTTTAAAATGTATGTTGTTAATATATTCTTCACCTTTAAAATGTATACTATGACGTAATAATCATCATAGATTACAAAATATATTAATTACTCGTATACTTTCCATTGATAAGATGAATACGTGCACAGCGAGTGCAAAATGTAAGTAATGTATGTTTCCATTTTTATCCAAACCAATCGTTTCCTTCCTTTCCCAAATTACTGGACAATTATATATTTATATATTTTTTTGCAACCAAAAATACACTAAATTTTCAAATAAATATGCCCCAAAATTTTATCACCTTATAAGCTCATAAATTTCTCGGCAAACATAAAAACTACAGTTATTAAGAAGATGAAGGCAACAAAAGACCACGAATGCCAAAACTTAGTACCACAAAATCATAAGTCCACCACAAAACATCCTATAACATCAAAATTACATTCAGAACAAAACTGGAAAATATCTATTAAGCTGCAGAAGTTTGGGCAGCAAGCCTCTTCTTAGCCTCCTCGATGATCGTCAGCTTAATACCCTTGCCCTTTCGAAGTGACACCCATGGCTTTGTCCCTTTTCCGATCGACCTGAATGTGGCGTTGCATCAGGATAGCAATCACCTCGCGGTAAGTTAGGGCATACTTGAGCCTGTTTCGTAGAATCAGAATGAGGGGCAAGCACTCCCTGGACTTGTGAGGCCTGACGATGGTTTGGGCGCAAAAGCACCACCGAGTTTGTACAAATTCCAATGTTTTGGGGCATTGATCCTCTTCAAGTGTTTCTTCAAACCTCTCGCCATTTTGGGTAATGGATGTTGGAACCAACGACAGCGCCTCTCTCTCTCTCACTCTGGCTCTCTCAGTCGTGCTGGTGAACTCAAGCTGCGCACTGGACAATTATAAATTTATAATAAATTAGAATTTCTAAACCTAGTACACAAATCCAAAAGCTAACCAAATACATTAAACATTTATTCAAAAATTGAAAATGCATCATGTTATAGCTTTTTGAGTATATTCATTAAGAATTGACAGTGTTAAAATCGGTTTGGCCGTGAGCCTAGCCTACTAATCATGAAATGCTATAGCTAATAAATATAAATATTTGTACTGGAAAAATGATAAAATTAAAATAGTATAAAATAAGGGATGATGGAAATGGAGAATAAATTGCTAAGTAACGAAAGCTCAAGAGATGTTGTTCTTGAGAAATTTTCTCCAAACAGAAAAAGGGTTTATGACTAAAGAGAGAAACAAATCTATATCCATATGATAATTGAAAGAATTAATTTATATTGCATCAAAAACATAAGTAAAGAACTATATTTGAAAATAAAGTTAAAAGCAATGTGGTTCTAGCAACAACCACATAGTATTAGCAGCTGAAAACAACAGAGAAACAATACAACAGAGAAATTCTGACCTTTTAAAATCGAAACTAAAATAATACAACAGAGATTAGTGCATCTTCCGAATAATAAAATGCAGGATCAAGTGATGGCAAAAGGTACAACAGGGAAATTTAAAAAGATGAGTTGCACTGCACAATTAAGTTGGAAAAAAAAAACTATTATACAATACATATAGAATAACATGTTGGAAACTTATAACAGCGCCTAATAAGTTGAAAATTATCAGCGTACCTCAAAATCATTGCTCTGGGCGCTAGGAACTTCAAGCGACTCAACATCAAACAATTAATTTGAGGCCACGTGCGAATCAAATTCTGAGTTTAGCTATCTGCCCAATACGAATGCTCTAAAAATGCTCTCGTCAATAAAGAAATTATTTCGATTCTCATACGAATCAAAAAGGGGAAGAATAGTGAATGGCTATTCTGCACTACACATATTTAGATTATAGACTTAAACTGGATTTTTGATATACACAATCACATTCACATCTAACTAATAAGGTGAAACTTAATTTCCAATATTATAAATGTTCAAGAGATCTTATATATAAGAAAAAAAAAATATTATATGTAGTTAAAAAATATTCGTTATATATTGCTTTTAATCAGTTATGACCACACAAAACATACCACCTTCCTCTACATGCTCATGTTTCAACTAAAAAACAATTAAATGTAGATTCTGAAACATTATAATTTTCTTATAAAAGCAGTATTGGTTATTAAGCCTAGAGTTTCTCACAACACAGTCCTCTTAATTAGAAAAAATTATAATACAAACACATTAAGGAACATACAAAAGATTCAAAAGAAATTTACTAATTTCTGAAGAAAACACCACCATTATTTCACCTTGAGATGTATACTATAAAATAAAAAGCTACTTGCTGTCCTATTCGATCAAAACACACTTTTCTTTTCTTTTTTTCCCACTAAACCTAGCACTTGTTGTTTTATAAAAAAACTCATATTGCAAAATCACATATAGAAACATTGTTTAACACTAACACTTCAATTACCAAAACAGATAACTGCCCAAGAAAACACTACAATCAACTTCTCCTTACTCAAACGCTGGGCCCTCTCGATTTGAAGCGTCCGTATGAAACATCTTCTCACTCCGAAGAATGAATCTCGCTTCATTTGTCAGGATCTCATAATTCCTAGTAATTACTGCATTCCTGATAGAACTAATTTTTGAAATAGTTCTATTAGGTTTTAATCGGGAAAAACAAAGATATGGGTTCGAGAGGAAGCTTTGAGTTAAAAAATATTTCAAACAACTCAATTTGAAATTCACACCAATGATTTCAGAAACTATTTGAAAATCGAGCTTAATGTCATGAGATTATCCAAGCAACTCAATAAAATATGAGAACATTGAAACCCACTATTTTCGATTGCAGCAACATCAAATTTGCAATCCTCGATCATAAAAAAACATTATTGTATCATAATTATCTTTAAAAATATCCACGCAAATCAATTTTCAATCTTCACATATATCTAATTCAATCATATATAGAAACACACATACCCAAGTCAAATTCGTGGAATCAAGATCTAATTGATTACCTTCGTGTAAAAAGAAGAGGCAGGCTCCCTTAGCAGAAGTAAAAGCCAAATTGTCATCTTCCGACAGGTCACGATCAAACCATGTACTGCACACCAACTTCCAAAAACCCACCTTTCGTAACCTGAGAAAACGAACTTCAAAGTTAATATTTAAACTTATCAATGAGTATGGTGAGAGAAGATACTGATCAAATGGTCATACCAAAAACCAACAAAGAAGACATTTAAATAAACACTGTTATTCGGTATTACTCCCAATAACAAAACCAATTTACCTTACTTGTAATGATCACAATCCCTGGCTTCAAATAAACACAATTCCATATCACTCCAATTAACCAAACTAATTCACCTTATAGCCCTAGAAGAACATATAAAAAGATTTATATTTCATTGAATTTAAACACCAAAAAATAGCAGAAAGCGATTTAATACAAAAATCAATTGCCACAATGGGGGAAGGGAGGGGGAACGGGGGCTCAATTATATAATAACTTGTCAAATGGAATGCTTTATGTAATAGTTACCTATGACAGGACAAGTTATAGTAGAATTATAACATGATTCAAACTGCAAAGCCATGTTGATATTGTAGCCATTAGGGGGAAAACAGAAGCCATTTTTGTAAAAAAAAAAAAAAATACTGAAAGTATCTAATTGCCACAAAAAAAACCTTACAACATTAAAAATTGAAGTGAAGATTTTTTATCGAGAAAACTTGTCAGAAACCATTTTGAAAAACACTAAGAAATAGAGTATGAAATTGCTAATGTTTGGCGGTTAAGTTAAAATTTTGAAAATATTAAAAATTAAGATAATTTTAGTAACTAAGCCAAAATATACTATACATTAACTTTAAGATAAACTACAGATTAGTACAAATTTCGATAAAATAAATTGATTAGAATTTTTTTAGTAAAAGATAAATAAGATAATATACCTCATATTTTACATTAATGCATGTGTGTGTCTATAATCTCTTAAAAAAATCAGGGGGGTCCAGTGCACCCGCTGGCCCCCTCTCCCTCCGTTCATGACTGGAAGCATAGCCTTCTCACTAAGTGGATGTCAAGTGCAGTAAAATTTAGTCCTATCTAATCAAGATTGATGTTCTTCTATTATAACTGCATAGGAGCATAAGCAAAATGAGTGACTCTAAATGGCACATTTTGTCTGCTGTGTAGGTCTCATCTGTTGTCTTAGTATTGAATTTCAAATACTAACTCACACTCGACTTGTATACATGATAGTGATGTTGATAAATTAGTAATTGTTTATTTGTTCAATCTTGCTGTACGACTTTCCAAAATAGGAGGCTATAATTCAGTTTGTCATTGAATCCATCCCACATTAAGCTAGTGCATGGCCTTTACTTTGATGATAAGATCAACAAACATGTAAAAAAAAAAAAGGGAACTACCTTTTTCTCTATCTTCATCATACGTGGGATGAATGGAGATGCTTCATTGCCTTTTTTCTTTTCCATATTTTTTAATGCCTACCATATGAGCATTGTACAAACACAAACACGGTGATCATAATAATGAAACTCACAAATTTAATTTAATTGTGGTGTTTGTTATGACACATCATTAACCCATCAAAACTGAAGGGTTACTATTTAAAAAACTCACTTAATAGTAGGAACCTAATAAACTTTTTTATATTTTTATATGTTAATGCAACCTGACTATATCTTCTCAATTTCCATAAGATACAGAGCAACTCTAAAAAATAAATAAATAAATGTCCAAAATTATTATCAACGGAAGGCAAAAAAGAAAAGAAAGAAATATACAATTGAAACAAACTAATACATACCTTATTGGAAACACACTGCCGAAACCCATCAAACGGAGGAGCCAAATCACTATCCCCAAAGAACTGTGATTCGAATTCGGCATCACTCAACCCAGAATTGTTTAAGTTATAGAAGTTGTGTCGGCGAATGAACTCAAATTCTCAGTTGCATCAGGGTCTTCTTTTGCCTGCACCCTGGCATCTCAGTTCGCAAAAATTCCAGTACACAAAAGGAAGAAAATTAATATTACGGTTGTTTATTTAACGGCCATATCTGATAAGATCTAAAAAAAATGGAAATCAAAATCTGGAATTCATCAGATCCAAATATTAGATATAAAAAAACGGAGGAAAAAAATCAATTTTTTACGAAAGCATAATAAAACAATCGTAAATATTTTAAGAACTCCCAAATTCTCAGATCTGAGGAATAAGTATTAAAAAAAGTTGGGCGATTTTAAAGGAGACTGAACTGGATTTGTAAAATACGAATAATTAGTTGTTCAATGAAATTGGAAAATAAAATACCATTTGTCGGAGGTTGGAATTAACATTGAGGACGCTGACATCATTCTGGAGAAGGAAAAAAATAGAAGGATGTGCTAAGAAATGAAAAAAAAAAGAAGATGAAAACACTAAGAAATTAGAGAATACACGGAGGAGAAAAAAAAGGTGGGCTATAGAACATTAACAAAAAAAAAAAAGCTGTTATTTATAGGGGGTCAAAATTTTGGCCTCATCCCAAAATAAATCCCCTATTAAACACAGCTCGACACATCATCTTTGGCCTCTTTTCATTGGTACACCTCAGCCCCGGATTACTCTCATTGCGACACATCAACGTTAATAGTTAGCACTATTAACAAAATGGAGGATTAGAATTGTTATTTTTAGTAAGTTTTCAAACCTCCAAAATTCGCCAAGTAAACATCCGAATAACCAGAAAATTACGCGTCAGCTCGAAGCTTACTAAGTAGACACTTAGGATAGAAATCTTTTCGTTTAGTATATAGGTGGAATTTTCGCGGGCAAATAAAAAAATATTAAAAAAGTGAAATTTATCAAAAAAATTAATTAAGAATATGAAATATTATATCAAAAAGAAAAAAAATGTTGTTCACTTTATGTTTTTAATTTTCTTATGCTACATTAGTTGTTTTGTTTATAATGATATCATTTTCGTTGCAACAAAGAATTTCCAACCCTTTATGCTCTTAACTATCAATAGTATGAAATAAAGATTACTTGTTCATTATATGCGAGTTTTATACCAACACTTTTGAAAGATTTGTGGTAGCTATAAAAATAAAATAAAAAAATTTTAAAGTATGATTGTATTTTAAACTTATGTGTTGTCTCATTCCAATATAAAAATCGTTCAAGTTCTGGTATATTCGATTTACATTACATCATTTTCACGATAAATAATGTTTGTGTGTATTTATACATGCAATCAACGGAATTAGTTCTTAAATATAGAAATTCACCCTTAATGTGACGTTCAAACCCGAAAAAAATCGAAATTGTGAAAATTTTAAGGACCCCTTGAGGGATATCATATATATATATCTATTATAAGGTTATCATATTCATTCGAGTGATGAAAAATATAATTAAGACCAAAATTCTTGTAAATTCCGAAATTAAAATACTAATACTAATAAAATCAAAATACTAATAATTATTCGTATAATTATTTTAAGGATATTATTAATAAGTGGACCGTGAATTTTGGGTGATTAAATAGTGAGACTATCTCTCATGTTACATATGATTCAACAAACAAACAAACAATTATTTATTTATTAATCGCGGGCATTACTAAAAAAAAGTATAAAATGTAATATTTATTAAAAAAAAAATTCAAGTTTAGGAAGTGAATATTAAATATAGGGTAAAAAAGAAAAACTAATTCAATTTAAAATTTGGAAAACTACTTTATAAACTATATTATTAATACCAGATGTTGAGAAATAATTTATCAACATCAAAAACTGAATTATTAATATAAAAAAAGTAAATATTATTCCCTTTAATTTTAATATTTTATAATAATCATTCATACTGACTTATGGTAAGTAATTAATCAAAACAAAGATTTATCAATCACCCAAAACGATACTGAGGATTAATAATAGTAATAATACTTTTTTAGTTTTGAAGTGAGTAATCACGGTACATTTGTAGGAGTGATGAAGAAAAGGGATAATTTAAAAAAATACCATTGAGATTCGAATAATTACAAAAAACACCTCGGGTTTGTTTGGGTAGTATACCCATCTCGCAGAATATTAGGACACATATTGTAGAAATAAGTTTTTCCAACATGAACTTTAGCATTTTTTGCACAGCGGGCTTAAAATACTCAGCCATGTGACTTAGAAATATTCTAAAAATCCTAGAACAATTCAAGTCCAGATGGACGGGACTGGAAGCTGAATAACCCATAAAAAAAAAAGTAAATTGAAAAAAATAAATATATTTTGTTAAGATTATATTATGAGACAAATATCATAGGAAACTTTAGGCACACAAACCTTATAATATATTTTTATTGTAATCATAGTATTTGCATACAAACCACACACTTATTTATTACGATCGAACAATACCCAGAGAGTTCTTCAACATTGAAGTCTGGGCAGCGCACACATTCCACAAAATAGGAAACAAACTTAGATATAGGCCATATATATGCAACCAACCTTGAATCTGTTTGCTACAAAGTTTTTTTCAATATATACATATTTTTATAGTAGATTAAAAAAATAGCATAAATAGTAGCAACCATCAGTTTATGCTGAGAATTGACGTTCTCCACGCGCAACAAATGGAGGCTCGTCATCACTATCAAAACCTTCATCCTCCAAGCCAGGGAGGGAATTCACATTCGTCGTCCGACCACAAAATTCTGACCTCCTCTCCTTCTGTACCCCAAGCATCGACCTATTCATCCACAAGAAACATATATATTACAATACTTTATAAAATTACGAATAATTACAAAAAATACCCCCAAGGTTTGGAATATTAAAAAAAACTCCGGATAAGCTTCAAAATTGTAAAAACCCCACATTCATAAACATTGTAATAATACTAAGGGTTTACTTGATTATCCATACAAAAAATAAAATGTACTTCTAGGGCTAGGAAGCCCAATTATATATTTCTGGGGCCTCATGTAATTAATCCAAACTTTAAGGGTATTTCTTGTAATTATTTCTAGAGTAAAACAATAAAAAGCCCTCATTTTTCGGTTACAGGCCTAAGAAAAACTAAACACAACTTTGTACCAAAAAGTAAAAAAAAAATATTGGAGCATATGTAGGTTTCCCCAGGACTCATAACAGAACCTCCATAATCAGGCATTTAACATTTAGTATTGTAAGTTCATTCATATCAAAGCTTCAGTCTATTTTTCCCACCAAATTCACATGCATTTGAACACCAATTGTGAGATTTCTCCAACCCACTCTAATATGATTCACTAATTACTGGAAAGTCAATAGACATTTTACTTCTCTAAATTCATTCTCTATAAAACAAAAAGGTGAAATTCACTTATTCACGTACCAACTGTTTCACTTAATAATTCCTTATCTACTAAATATGGCTCACAAGAATAGATGAGAGTACCTAGCAACGAATATTTCTTCTTCAAGCTGACAGAAGAAGAATCTTTCTTCTGAGACTCTGCCATCTCAGTCTGCAATTATTGATGTTCTCTATTCTGCATGCAATGTATTCAGTGTTATTCAACAGGAAAATGAAAGTGTTCATAACTGAAAGTGTTCATATGCCCACTCACTTGAACGTAGTATTAGTGTCTTTATCGCATGTATTTTGTAAACAAAATAATCAGGCCATATAGAAAATGATAAAATTTGGTTAAGAATTCTAAACTTTAATATGTTTCACAGATACAACATCAAGAACTAAAAATGGGCTCCTTTATAGTGTTAAAGTGTGTACACCTTGTTATTAAAACTTATCTCAAATTGCTTATTACCCTGTCAAAAATCAGCCTGCACAAAAATAGGATACATAACGCTAGTGCAAAATACATGTGCTTATCAAAGAGATTAAATAGCTCAACCTGCTCACATATCATAAAGAGTGTTAAAGTTTGAAAGCAAAATACACATGAAAGAGTGCAAAAAACATACCAGAAGTTGTTTACAATTTTAAAAGATAAATGGTTCTGTATACCTTTTTGATGGAGTGGTTTCGAGCCACTCGTACCATATCACCTTGCATTGCTGGTAAATCCCGAACCATTGCATTACAATTGATTACAAAAACACAATAAAGTTTATTCTATTTGCAAAACGGTCAAAATTACAAATACCTCATTCATATTTTGTATCTATTACAAAATTGCACCGAGGGATATTTGTTAAGAAAATTCAAACCTCAAAAGGGTGTTTGTAATATACCTTAAGGAGATATTTGTAATTCTGAAGGATAGTTTTTTAATTTTTTTAACAATCTTTGAAAAAATGGATTTTCACCTTAATTACAAAAGAAAAACGTTAATGTTTAGTCTAATTACAAAATGGCCCAAATATCTTCTAAAATTACAAATACCTCGTTCATATCTATTTCAAATTACAAATTGCACCAAAAGGGAGTGTATGTTAAAAAAATGCAAACCTCAAAATGGTGTTTGTAATAGCTTAATGAGCAATATGTAATCTTGGAAGGTAAAAAAAATCCCTTTTAACTATCTCGGATTAAAATTATTTTCACCTTAGTTAGAAAAATACCCTCAAGGCTTAGTGTAATTACAAAAATCCAAATTATCATTCAAAATTATAAATCTCATTCATATCTGTTTCTATTTACAAATTGCACCAGCTGGAGATATATGTTAAGAAAATGCAAACTTATCTGTAATTCTGAAAGGTTTTTAATTTGTTTTTAATTTAACAATCTTTGATAGAAATGGATTTTCACCTTAATTAAAAAAATATACCTTTACTCTCGGTCTAATTAAAAAAAGGCACAATTATCTTCCAAAATTACAAATACCTGACTCATATCAGTTTCTATCTACAAACTATACCAACACCAACAGATATATGTTAAGGAAATGCAAATCTTAAAAGGGTGTTTGTCATACCTTAAGGAGCTATTTGTAATTCATAGTACATAAATCTAAATGACAAAAAAAAATTAATAATAACCTCATATTAATTTACCTGATCGGAATTCAAAACGTTCTTCGAAGAATGATCATACACAACAATTGTCCCAACAGGCTGCCCCCGAAAGTGCACCAACGACCTCTGAAATGCCTCCCAAGCGCAACCAACAGATGCGGCTTGAATGAATTCTTGGTCGATGATGCCAGGGTGTCCAAAGTAGACCATCCAGGCAAATACGTGCTCTCATAATAGTCCAAACCTCTATTCAAATTGATCGATAACTCGCTGAGTGACCTCTCCTAAAACGATCTCTGCCTCTCTACCTTTAGCTTGGGCTTGTCGAGTAGCTTCATGAGATCATAATCGTCCGCTTCAGACATTAATATAAAAAAAAAAATCAGAAATAAAAGGCACAATCACATCTAAAAAGAGATAGTGTTATTTTTGTAAAGATCATCATTGGTTTCTTTGTTCAAACCTCTATTCAAACCAATCTATAAATCGCGGAGTGACCTCTTGTGAAACGATCTCTGCCTCTCTATCTTTAGGCTATTCTTGTCGATTAGCTTCATGAGATCATAATTGTCCGCTTCAGACATTGATATAAAAAAATAAATAACAAATTAAAAATAAAAGGCACAATCACATCTAAAAAGAGATAGTGTTATTTTTGTAAAGATCATCGTTGATTTCTTTGTTCAAATCCTAAAATTATAACTTGTCTAAAGTAGCGGGATCTGAACAATATATTTCAATTTGAAGAAATATGTTTCAACACTTATTAACATTTAACTATATAATTCAACACTTTATCACGTTAGCTGGCCGGCAAAAAAGGGAATATAAAAAAAAAACTTTGATTATGCAGCCCATTGGAGCAGTTGTTGCGGTGACTGGGCTTTTCACCTCCTCAAATCACCGCATGATGCTCTTGCTTTAAGTTTAACAATAAAATTTACATGTCGGTAAAATTAAATAATCAAAAATGAGCCCACTGAAATTCAACAATGGGTTGAGAAAAGCTAATATCACTTGAATGATTAAGTAAATACATAAAAAGAGCGTAAAAAAGAGTGAATGCATAAAAATCATCAATAAATCAATCTTTGCATAAAAACAAACAGGCTCAGATCTTTTAATTTCAGGCAAATGGAAACCAACCACGTCGTGGATGCATGGGTTGAATTTACAAATGCCCGACTCATTAGCTCAAATTAACACCAATTACCAAGAAATATCATCACAGACTCTCGAAAAAAAACACTAAATGGGATGAGTTGACCTTAACCCACCCGTTGTGAAAACAAATTCGCAGTCGTAGTGTGTGATAGAGAGAAATAGAGCGATAATTACAAAAAACTAACCTTTGAGGTTTTGCATAATTCCAGAAACCAAAGAAAAAGGTTGTTGTTTTTCCCCCTCCGATGAAATTCATCAGCAAACAGAGAGGTGCAACCACCCTTTGATAAATCTCATCTCTCGTTGTTCGCCTCATTTTTCATTTTAATCCTGAACTAATCGATGCTTTGAATTGATCGAGAATTTGGGGTTTTGTATTTATTGTGTCATTTCTTAGTTCCTGTTTTGCCCTTATTTGATAAGGTATTTGCAGGTGTACCGGGGTTGAGTATCCTGCCTTTTTTTTTTCCTACAATTCTGCTCTATCTAAAAAATTGACCTGCGGATCGATTTCACGATCTGGAAAAAATAGATTTGAATAATTTTAGAACAATTTAAAAGAAAAGGATGTTTAGAAAAATTTAGAAAAATACTTTCAATTTTCAGCTCTGTTTTTTCTAGATCTCTATGGTAATCAAATTTTCCCATATTGGAAATAACAGAATCAAGAAATTAAAAAAAAAAATCGAAGAAAAATTATCCTCCATTAACCAATGAATGATGACTTTGAAGTAGGAAAAATCATTATTCAAACGGATCCATAAAAAACGTATCCATATTTAAAAAATAGAAAAATATGCAGAACAAATCGATTTTTAGAAAAACTTTGAAAATTTCATATGGATCTGTTTTGTTTTTATAGATCAGGAAATTTTTTTTGGATCTGAAAATTTTCGAATCGCTGGGAAGAAATTCTCCAGTCGAATGCATTTCAACCCCTTAAAAAAAGAACCAATATATGAGAAACAATTGAGATACGAAACCCTTTTCAAACTAAACAATAACAGAAAGAAATACAAATTTACAAATAATTGCAGAATCAATTAAAACACAAAATAATGAAAAACAAAGAAGGGAATGATGAGAGACAGTAAGAGCGTCGAGAGAGAGACCAAAGAGGGGGCTAAAAACCCTAGTTTATTAAGAAAAAAAAAAAGAAATGAAAAAAAGTGCTTATTTATACCTAGGCAAAAACACCCTGGTCCCAAAATAGACCCCTTCGAACCACAGCTTGAC
>BMAC01000816.1:286359-311905 GCA_014905375.1 Phtheirospermum japonicum | reverse complement strand
TATATATATATATAGTATATATATATATATATATATATATATATATATATATATATATATTATATATAGGGTGGGTTCAAATAGAACCATGTCATTATATGCGAACCTGCGAACTAGTGCTTTTATTATACAATCACAGTGCTTTATTAATATTTTCAGTTATATACACCAGTAGTGATTTTATTAGACAATCCTAATGCTTTTAATCAAATAAGGAAATACACAAAAAATCTGATCCATCCATTTAATTAGATCTAAGGCCCATAATGACCCTAAGTTCACATATAATGACATGGTTCTCATTTGAACCTAATCCTATATTATATATATATATATATATATTATATTATATATATATATATATATATATATATATATAATATATGTATGTGTGTGGTGTGTGTGTGTGTGTGTGTGTGTGTGTGTGTGTGTGGTGTGACGTAGGTGAAGTTTGAAAAAAAGAACAATATAATTTAGGGGCAATTGCCAAATACTACATAGGAAAAAGTATTTTTGTCAAATACTCTAACTAATTATACAAAATGTCAAATAGTCCAACTATGAATATATAATTACAAAGTTATCCCTATTAAAAATAATATAATAATAATATCAATAAACAACACACCACCACCACTACTTCATTCAACCTCCTGCCGGCCTCCCACGCCGTTGTCGCTGCCACTCTCCGGTCGCCGCCATCGGAGATTTTTTCGGCGACAATCCGATGAATTTTTTTTTTCCTTCCAAAATAAAATTTATTTGGGTGTTTTTGTTTTGTTTGCCCAACAAACATAAAGTAAGAAACCTCACTATAAATTAATAAATTCTTAAAAATAAGTTTTCTTACTTTTCCATACATAAAGTATGAAATTTTCACTATAAAGTAGGATTTTTTAACATAAATTAAGAATGTCTTTATCTTAGGAAATAAAGTAAGGAACTTCACTTAAAATAAGAATTTTTCTTACTTTTTCGAATATGAAATAATAAACTTTCTTACTTTATAGGATATAAAGTAAGAAACTTTATCACATTTTCGAACATAAAGTTCGAAATTTCACTATAAAATAATATATAGTTGTATTAAATAAGAAATATATAATGATAATTTTCTATTAAGGAAGATTTTTTTTTCTTTTGCGAAAAAAAAGGTTTGCAATAAGTAAGAAATACATAACAACATTTGTACATCAAAGCAAGAAACTTTTTCAATCAAATAAATTACTTTTTGTCATCAAATATGAAATTTTGGACATTAAATAAAAAATTTATTACATATAGTAAGAAATTCGTACATATAGTAAGAAATATTTTCGTTGACCGGAAATATTTTTATTTCTGGACAGTCAGTAAGAAATGTTTGGACATATAGTAAGAAGTTGTCTGGTTTGAAAAAAAAACTGACTACACTGACTCCATGGACATGTAGTAAGAAATTCAGACATACAGTAAGAATTTTTTTGGGCGAAAGAACAAAAAGAACATGCCAAAAATAAATTCCGGCAGCCAAAAATTATTTTCAGATGAACAGGAAAGAAAATCGGTGACTGGAAAAAAATTTTGGCGGCCGAAAAAACTTTCGGTCGGCCGGCGGTGGCAGCCGGCGGCAGCAGGTGAGGCGGCAGCCACCTGCTGCCCCAATTAAATAATAATAATAATAATAATAATAATAATAATAATAGTAATAATAATAATAATAATAATAATAATAATAATAATAATAATAGTTTTTTTAATAGTAAGGGTATTGTGGTATATTCATATCACAATTTTGGACTATTTGTCAAAAAGTAGGCACTATTTAACTTAAAATTAGATGTAGGACTAATTGGCAAATGAACCTCCACTTGGAGGACTATTTGACAGTTTTCCCTATAATTTAATACAAGTAATAGAACCAAGAAAGCTAGGGTTAAATAAAAGACTATAACATACGATTTTAAATAATGAGGAACAAGACTCCTTTTCTAACTAAAAAACCTCTGAGACATAGAGTTCTACTCGGATAAGACTGGCGAGATAACTATTAAAAGCAACCGAAAAAGATCTCTCATTTATTTGATGAAACTGTTTAGGTTTTCCATAATAAATAAAATAAAATAAAAAACTATCAACGATGCTTTGCCGTAAACAACGGTTCGTGTTTGTCTCTCATCTCCAACTAAGAAAAGACTAGGTCATGCCGATCTCTTCCTGTGTGACGAAGCTTTGACCCACCCTAAATCTGGATCCTTTTTCATTAAATTGGATCTCATATAAACAATAAAACAAAATTCCAAAAATCTGCCATACACGTATCTCCTCCTTCCTCTCCTCAGCCAAAATTCACAGTTAAACATCGCGCAATACCGGCTCAAATACTCATCGCCACCTCCGTTCCCTAACACCTCTATCAACTGCAAAACAAAAAACCCCAATTTCTCTGTCTTTTTCCCGTTTTCACTACCCATCCGAGTTTTGTGTGACCAACGTACGCCACCATTAGACGCTGATGAGTCTCTCACTATCTCACTCTCATTCTATTTTTCCTTCTACTTCTAAGGTTTAAATCCAACTCGATTTTTCTTTTTTCAGTTGCATACGAAAGACACGCACTGTTTTTTCTTTATTTCATTATTTCAGTTATGGATTTTAGGTTTTTTTCAATATTCTTTTCAATTTTATTTGTGTGTTGATTTGTTTGAAGTTTAGGTTAAATTGATCAATTTTTAGGGATTTTGTGTTTTGCTTATAATCTAAATTCTTAGGTTTTAAGGAAATATAATTATGTTCTGAATATTTTAATTACTATTTTTTTCCCTTGATTTTGAAATGTTAATTTTGAAAGAAAATAAAGAATTCATATTTGAAGAAAGACTTAGTGTTCAAGTTTTCTGCATTTCATTTAATCATATTTTTCTCAATGATTACAGTAGGGAATGTTGTCACTATTTATAGTAACATGTAAGACAAATGTAACCCTAAAATATGTGGCTAAGATTGCTACAGTACATTTCTGCAACGTCTTCCTAGATCGTGTGGTCATTATTGCTACAGTACAAACAAACAGCTGTATGAAGTTGGATGTACTGGATTAAGGCTGACATTACCAGCTGACGTAGTGTGGTGATTATCACATATTTGTCCTTGTTTTTATTAGTATTTTAGTTAGTTTTTCATATTGTTTTTAGTATAAGTTGGGAAGTTGTAGCGTAATTTTGTATTTTTATACTCCGAGCTTGTTTTACTGTATTTTGATCGTAATTGATGAGAATAGGTGATTATTCGTTGTTTTTCACTTTACAGCTAAGTAACCGGAAGAGTTCACTGCATAAAAAGATGAAGTTTGATGTTCGAGAGTCGAGAACAATCTTTCCGGTGAAAGAGTAGCAGAAAGATTGAGAAAATGAGACGTTCAGCAAGTAGCGTCGACCGACGCGAGAGTTGACGCTACGTCGATGCGACCCTGACCCAGGACGGTCGACACTATGTCGACGCTACGCCGACGCAACTCTCTATTGCATCAATCCATGACCGTTTCAGTCGACGCGCGCGCACCGGCAGTGTCAACTCCGAGCCCCTATCCGCATCGGTCGACGCCCACTGCTGAAATGCATTTTTAGGTTTTCTTGGGGTCCAAGTCATGAAATAACTATAAACACCCTACATATTTCGGATTTCCAGAAAACACACGCCATCCTAGAGTATTTAGGCTTAGATTAATCATATTTCCACATCTCATAACAAGATTTCAAGATCTAGATCAAGGATCGAAGAACGACGAGTTCAAAGCTTTGATATTACGTTCGTGATTCAATCTTCGTCCAAGATCAACGCTTTAACTCCGGAATAGCTGGAGAATTTTCTGCACCTAGTAGATCTAATAAGTTTTCTTATCCTTTTTATTGCTTTCTTAATTTAATTCTTAGATTTAAAGCTTAAATAGTTAGATTTACTTTACGTTCTTAAATTGATTGATGAACTTTGGTTTGTTGAACAATCAAATCAACTTAATTTCAATTTTTAATTAGTTTATGATTGAGTTTTGGATATTGAATTCATCAAGTTTATTTATGCGAATTGGTTTATGCTTTAATTCCCATTTTGAGTTGCTTCATGATAGTTGCTTATATTCATGTTTCTTAGATCCGTTTATGTTATTCATGAGAATTGATTAGGTTTTAAATAATAAATTATCGTTGTGTTTTATTACTAGGTTAATTATTTCTTAGTTCTTAGGTTTAAGAAATTTAATTTAGTTTAATTATTGCTCTTAGTTTTAGTTCGTAATTTAGTTTAAGTTAATTAGTTTAATTAGTTTAAATTTAATATTGCTTTAATCCTTAGTTTATAATTAAATCAAAAACCCCAAAAATCCCCGATTTTATGAATTATATGTTTAATTGTGATTTAGAAAAACATCTAAGAGACCGATCAGTTGTCCTCAAGAGATCGACACGAGTCAACTTTCCACCCTACAAGCGCCCTCGTTCTCTTGCGAGCAAGCTTGCGTGTTTTAAATTAAAATATATTAAAAAGGGGTGCACAAAAGTTTGAATCAAAATTTTGGCGCCGTTGCTGGGGACTACGAGTAGGAACTAAGGATGTTTTTCGTTTTATTTTCTTTTTGAGTTATTATTTTCTTTTTATTGTGCAATTAGCTTGGACTTTTGCCATTGGTGCGTTGAGTTGCTGTTGAGTGCATGCAGGGGAGGTGATCTCTTAGACCCGAACTTGCGCCATTACTCGACAATATTCACCATCCGAAACAAGAACGATCAAGGCATATCCCCATAAATCCATTTAATTCATCCATTGCTACTACCATTGATCAAAACCAAGTTCCCAAAACAATGTTAGGAGCACAATAAATTCGAAACGGTAATTCCCCACCAAGATACCTCCACGTCACATTCGAAATAGGTATGGTAGTGAACCAATCATTATGCAAGGACAACCACAACCCCGAGCTTATTGGGCTGATTATCAACAAAACGCGGAGAATATGAGATGAGACGCAGGGAGAAGCGAAGGAGTTAACCAATAGCATAACGAATCACTAAATCGCCAACTTAACAACGTAGTCGATCATCAACCCAACATGGCGAATATAAGACAAAATGAAGAGAGAAACGACGATCTCAATCGTCAACACAACATCGAGAACGTGGCATTAAGGAACGATAATTTTCTTCAGCATAACGAGTATGCTAACAATCATAGACGATTAGATGCTTGGTTGGCAAATCAAAACCATGGCTACGAACAGGACAATTTTGAAAGGAGATACGAGCGCGAAAATAATTATGAAAGAAACGCATATGACAATCGCTACGAGAGAGCTAATGACTGAGGGGAGATCGAGCACCTAGACAGCTACAAGGGAAGTGAAGATTAAACCGCATCAACTTAATTTACTCCCGACTTTCCACGGAAGTGCCCACGAAGACCCTTTGGCATTTTTGAACTATTTTGTTGATAAAGTGGGCAGATTTTTTGTTAATGGCCTTAACGAGGAGGAGGTGCAAATGATATATTTCCCTTATAGCATGAAGGACAAAGCAAAGTCGTGGTTACTATCCCTAGAACCTGGATCGTTAACTTATTGGGAGATGATAAGCGAGAAGTTCTTAAATCAATACTATTCCGCACAAATAACGGGGCATCTTCGGAGGCAAATTGCTACCTTTGAACAGTTGGAGGGAGAACTATTTCATGAAACGTGGGAGCGTTACAAGACAATTTTGCAAGCTTGCCCCCACCATAACTACTATTCGGAGATAACTAACCAATTTTTCTTTGATGGATTGTTGGACCATGGAAAAATGAAAGTTTAAATAGCGGCAGGAGGAGACTTTGGTGACTTAACGGCTCCCGAGGCAAGACAAGTGTTGGAGAAGTAGAGCGAAAAGTCTAGACAAACCAACTCTCGGCCTCGAAAATTAAAAGTTAATGAGGTATCCATACCCGATCCTGATTTAGATTATGGAAAATTAGTCAAGGCGAAGTGTGAGGAAATATTTGACGAGAAATTAGCAGCTTGGAAAGCCAAGCGAGCGAGCAAGGCCTCTTCAAATAAGACTGCTGCAATGTGTTGCCAATGCGGATCCCCCCTGCATTTAGCATACATGTGTACAAACAACATTGAACAGCAAGAAGGCGTTAACGCTATCCAGAATTATTCAAATCAACATTAAGGACAACAACCCCCAAGGAAGTTCAACGCGCAACGTGATTCTCCCCTTTTTAAGTGGGGCCTAGGAAACCCAAATTATATGCCACCTGACCCGCAATACCCACCACCCCATGCGCAAGCACCACCGCCACCAACTCAAAATAACTTCCATACGCAAGGGCAGGTGTCTACTACAGTTCAATCAACTGATCAGCTATTGGTTTGGCAGCAGAACCAAGTGGCCGAAACTATTAAAACCCGGGATGGACTCACGCACGTTCAAAACAAAATCACTGACATGAAAAAGGCTATTCTTGATAATAAAGTTGGGCAAAGGAAACTAGAAATAGTAATAGGTCAATTATCGGCCAACCTAGTTAGGCTCTCAAATGAGAAGGATAAACTTCCAAGCAAGTAGAACAAGTGTCGGTAGTTCATGTACTTCGCACCAAAAAGAAGATCAACAACGGAGTAGTTTAACAAGATGGCGAAGTCAAAATCGAGGACACAACACCAACTCCTAGCAAGGAAGATGTTTCTAAACCAGTAGATCAGCTCCATAAATCCTCTAATAGATATGTTCCTGGGTCCTTTAAAGGGACGATTCCGAATGACGCCCTTGGCAAAGGCGATTTTCTTAATTCATCACAGCCAAAGCAATTGACAACACCGATCAAGGATGCTTTTCCTTTTCCAAGTCGTTTGCGTCCAGCTAAAGAGAACAAAAGATTCATGGAACTATATAACCTATTGAAAAACGTCATTATTAACTTGCCACTTTTGTATGTAATCAAAACAATGCCGGCCTATGTGAAATTTTTCAAGGAACTTGCTTCAAGGGAGAGACGCTTGGCGACAACTCAGTATGTAACATTTCCAAAGGAAGTAAGCGCAATTTTCAAGAAGCCATTACAACCTAAGGAACACGATCCTGGATGTTTCTGCATTACTATTTCCTTGTCTAATGGACAAACAACAAAAGGAATATTGGATCTTGGAGCAGGAATTAATCTAATGCCTTATTCACTTTATCGAGAATTTGATCTTGGACCACTGAAGCCGGCGACCATGCGACTATAGTTGTCCGATCGCTCAATTCGGCTACCATTCGGGATGGTTGAAGATGTTTTAGTGCAGGTTGGAGAGCTAGTAATTTCGGTTGATTTTGTAATTTTGGACATTGGCGAAGTACCGATTGCGAGCACAGAGCATACCATTTTATTGGGGCACCCGTTTATGTCTGCTGCCCATACTTTGATTGATGTTCACAAAGGAAGAATGACAATGATCATTTTGGGCGAATCAGTGATGTTTTCTCTAAAAGATATTCAAAACACTCCTACCCCTGCCATGCAAGATGATTGTTCGTTCTTTGATCCCGTTGCATCATGCATCCACGAGCTAAAGGAGTCACGGTTTTGGATGAATTAGGCGACGGGGACGATGCTGGATTTCCGAGAAAGGTGGGGGATACACTAGAAGTTGACTTAAGTGAGGAGTTTGATGAGTTTGACAACGAGAAGCATTTGAGTGGGGAGGATTTGATCGAATTGCTAGAAATTGACATAAGTGATATTATTGAAGAATTTAAAGATTTTGACGATGAATCATATGAAATGAGAAGTGCACCTAAGATCGAACCAGTGGTAGAGTTGAAGCCACCACTAAACCAGTTGAAGTACGTTTACCTCGACCCCAATAAAATTTTTACCATGCAAAGAACAAAGGCGAGGCATACAACAATGATTGGACGAAGAAGAAGAAGTCGAAAGAGAGTTATGACAAGAGGTTTGTTGAATGAAGTTCGGGGTTGGTCAATTAGTGTTATATAATCACAAATGTAAGTTTGATCCAACCAATCTCAAGGCCGCATGGATTGGACCATTTTTGATAAAAGAGATGGATGAGTATGGAGTAGCCACATTGTACGATGAGGTCAAAAAATCATCTTTTCAAGTTCACAAGCATAGACTGAAACCTTATCACGACAGACGGAAGAAGAATCGAGATCGTAAATTGGTGGTGTTGGGAGATCCACCACAAGTTTGGAATTAATCTCACAATATAGCATCGAGCAAGCGACGTTAAAAGTTGCGCTTCTCGGGAGACAAACCGAGCTTTCTGTATCCTTTTGTATTTTATTTTAGTTTATTTTATGTTTTTATCTTTTTGGAACAGATGGAAGGACTCGAACGAGGAAAATTGATCAATCGAGTGAAGGAAAAGTCTATGCATCATGCTTGCATCAACCGACGCAGCCATTGACTCGGCATCAACGCAGAGACAGCGCCTACGTCGCCCGACGCCTGGCCAATGCAACTGCCGAAGAAAAGCTCTCTGTCGCGTCGATCTGTCTCGCGTCGACCGACGCTACGTCGACGCTAACCCAAACCCAGCCCAAAAGCATTTAAAAACATGGATTTTGACCAGTCGACCCGACCTGATTTCGAATGAACCGCGGCCTAAGTTCAGAATTGAGCTATAAAATTCGTCCATACCCTTCTTTTTCTTTCCTTCACCTTTCAATTTCAATTCTTCAATTTGTCTTGCTTTCTATCTTTCAATTTCTTTCTTCTTTCAACTTCTTGCAATTTCCTACCCCAACTAAAACAACTCAACAAACATATTAACCCACACAAACTACAATCCCAGTTTTTCTTTCCATCTCCATCTTTCAAGCTCATTTCTCCAATTTGGCTTCCGAGGCGAGATTCCAAAATTCCGACAAAAAGGGTCGTGCAACATCGAGGTACTTTGCTTGAACTACATTGGGATTCTTATTATTGTTGTTGGTTGTGTTTGGGAAGCCTTTGGTTCAAGAAGTTTTCAAGTTCTTAGTAAGTTGAACACGCACGCCAAGTGTTCGACGAAATTCTCCAAAGAACCAAAGGATTTTATTTTCAAGAATTCTCACTCCCTTTCAACTTAGTTTCGATTCATAATGTCTCGGGATGGGAAAAGCAAAGATATTTTGAGGAAATACAGAGCGCCATTTCCGATTTACGACAAATACTAAGGCAAATCTTTCGAAAATATTCAAGGA
This sequence comes from Phtheirospermum japonicum, assembly GCA_014905375.1. Lineage (NCBI taxonomy): Eukaryota > Viridiplantae > Streptophyta > Magnoliopsida > Lamiales > Orobanchaceae > Phtheirospermum > Phtheirospermum japonicum. Next base: position 302,705 of record BMAC01000816.1, on the reverse strand, counting down.
TGGGAATTGGCATCCCATCAAGTTATTAACGTAGACAATATCGAGGAGCAAGCGTTAGAAGGATCAGAGCATCATGACGATCTTTCTCGATACGTCAATGGCTTCGGTTGCAGTTATTTTGCTTGGATGCACCTTCCCGGTTTTCGCAAGCTAATGCTCGAGTTTTTTGCAACCATTAAAATTCGCAATGACGAGACGTTTACTTGTAGACTAGGTGGAAATGAAGTCTATGTGGACGAGGAGATTTTTGGTAATATCTTTGGTTTCTCGACCGAAGGGGACCACCCGATTGGCATCCACGGTTTCGACTTAGCCTCATTTTGGGGGATGATAATCGGGGGCAACACGGGAGATTGCAAGCAATTCCCGTGCTAAAAAATTCAAGATGATTCCCTTTACGTGACTTAAAAAATCCTAGCCTACATCTTCTTGTGTAAAAACGAGGCCACGTACGTGACCAAGCCCGAGTTATTTGTTCTTCAATGTATTATTAACTGTCGTCGACCCCGACTCTACCCATTGATCGTAAGTGGACTTCGCAATGTTACAAAGGATACGCCGGGCAACAAATCGCCATTACTCTCCTTTGCACCTTACATTACCGGCCTAGCCCGTCACTTCGGGTTCAATCCGGCCGAACACGGATTTCGACCACTCGGGACATCTCCACTTTCTTTGACACGTACCCCTGCACCCCGAGTGATATCCATTACTCATGGAGGATCCTCGTCTCGACCGAGCGATGAGGATGGCGACGTGACGATGGAGCCGGCCCCACGTACCAATTTAGGCCCGAGTCCCGATTGGGGTCAAATTTTTTGAGGATAACCGAGCATTTCAGTTGAAGATGTTCGACAAGCTCCAACTAATAGATGACAAGATAGACACAAATCACGAGCAGAATTGATGGAGCTTGAGGAAGATGCGAGCTCGTATTTCAAGACTCGAGGAGCGATTTGAGGCATCGTTACCCTAGCCTGGCATGGACGTTGATGAAGTTCCCGAGGATGATGGATCCCGCGAGTTCTGATATTTTTATATCGTTCTTTTAATTTTTATAAAAAAAAAAGACATTTTATTAGTTTCTTTCCTTTGATTTTGTTTGTTTTGTTTTTGTCAAGACATTTCATATCACGTACGTTGAAGCCAGGGCAAATTGCACAAATCGACGAGTAGCGGCTCAACCTTCTACATTTTCAAGGATGTTTCCTTTTCCTTCCTCTTTTTGATTTTTGGATGTAATTGTGGCAAACAGGAGATTGCCGGGATTTTTAGAGGGGGGTTGGTCGAGTGTGAATTTTATTGCTTAATTGTGTAATTTTTAATATTTGTCCTGTAATAATTAAATACTTAAATGTGATTAATTACTATTTCTACGCGATATTTATGTTTGTCTAGCTTGCCTGTCGAAGTTAACTAAGTTTTATTTGAGGCTTTTGTCTTTTGAGCGTGTATAAGTGCATAAAATTTTCAAAATTATTATTTATATATTGTAAAATGGTACTTGGACGCAAACGATTTTGCAAAACATTAAAAGCAGCGTCAATTCAAAATCTTTTTCATGCAAAAAGCCTGTGAGTAGCCTGAGTGATTATCATCATTGCATGTACATGAAAAAGTTTCAGTCTTGATATCTCTTTGAAATCGCTGTGTGTGGTTGAATTTGAAAATGAGGTTAACGCACAGAAAAAAGACCCTATTTCCGGCCATATCCATAAATTTTAGCCACTATAAATTCCAAATGAGCCAATCATAGCAAAATTATCCATGCCTTTAGCCCTGAGTGATTTTATTGAGTTGACCCCTACCAACCCATTAAAAGCGTGGGGTAGCAGTTCGTTAATTTTTACTAGTTATTAGTGTTTTGGAAATTTTATTAGGAATTTATGAATTTTTATAAGTAAGGACCACCATCCGAAAAAGAAAGAGAAAAAAAGGGAAAATATATGCTCATAAAAAATTATAATAATGGGGGAAATAAGAAAAAAAAAAAAAGGATGGTGAGTCAAGTTAGTTGTTGCCTATGCGCTAATGAACGCTTGTGTTTTATTATGAAACATAATATTTAGAAGGCAAGAGTTGTGTTGAGAAGAAGAAGCGTATTATGAGCTTCAATTTCATTTAAGTGGTTTGAGCAATAAGTCGGTAGTAGAGTTACGAGTTGAGAAATAGCCTATGTTTAAAGGCTACGTTATGAGTGTTTAGTGAGGTATTTTTATTTTTGAACGAGGTGAAGCACATTGCACATCTGCAAGAAAATTCATTCGTTGTTGAGTTTGTTGTAGATTTTGTTTGAGGTCTTGAATTAGTTGCTGCCTTTCTTTAACAAGGTCTGATGTGTCTAGGTTATGTGTAATAATGTGTGTTTCCAAAAAGGTAGATGGGGGTTGGTAACCATAGAGGGCCTCAAATGGGGTAGTTTTGAGGCTGGTATGGTAATTAGTATTATACCAATATTCCGCTAGTGATAACCATCTAATCCAAGTTCTAGGGTTCTGCTGCACTATACACCTGAGATAGTTTTCCAAACACTGATTCAATCTCTCAATTTGTCCATCTGTTTGGGGATGCTAAGCTGAGGTGAAATCTAACTGAGTGCCTGACACTTTAAAAAACTCCTTCCAAAAGGTACTGGTGAAAACCTTGTCCCTGTCAGTGACTATATGTAGGGGTTGCCCTTGTAGTTTTTAGATGAAGTCTAAGAACAACTTAGCTACGGTTGTAGCTGTAAAAGGGTGTGCCAGTGCTATGAAATGGCCATACTTAGTGAATCTTTCCACCACCACTAGAATTACATCCTTCTTCACTGACTTAGGCAATCCTTCAACAAAGTCCATAAAGATGTGAGTCTAGTCCTAATGGGGAATGGGTTTGGGTTGTAACAGACCAGGATAGGATCCACCCTCAGATTTTCTCTTAGCACACACATCACAGTTCTTAACCCAAGTCTCAACTTCTTTCTTTAATAGGGGACAATAAAATATTCTACTAACTCTCTTGTACACTAGTGTAGAAACAGCTTTTAAGAATGCCTGTTTCTGCAAATCAAGAACGCCCTGCTGAGGCGTTCTGTATGGAGCTATTCTTGAAAGTCTGACAATCAAGAACGCCCTGCTGAGGCGTTCTTGATTGTCAGACTTTCAAGAACGGTTTTCAGAGACGTTCTGAAAAAAAATTTAGCCGTTCTAGAAAGTCGGTTTTACAGGTTTCGCCCGTTCTGAAAAATAACTTTCCAGAACGTCCCTTTTAGATGCGCTCTCGAGAGTGTACTTTCGAGAACGCCTTAAAAACAGGCGTTCTCGAAAGTATACTTTCCAGAACGCCTCCAAAAATAGGCGTTCTAGAATCGTTGTTTTCTAGAACGGTTTTTTGATAACCGTTCTAGATTTTCAATTTTCAGGAATTTCATTTTTCTTTTCCAGGCCTGCTCATATATCACAATTCTAGTACCTAATTAAATCACAAAACATATTTCATTTAAATAATCTCAAGATCACCAACACATGTCATTAATAACAATAATACACAATCACCATAATACACAAAACACATTTCATTTATATAATCCCAAGATCACCAACACATGTCATTAATAACAATAATACACAATTACCACAAAAGTCAATGAGTACCTATTTTGTTACCATTCAAGTTATCCACAAATAGTATGTTTTTTACACTCCAAAATATTGCACACCCTATACATGGTGATCAATCCAAACAGGGGCTTCGTGCGAAATATCATCCTTTGAGGCTTCATGACGTACAATCTGGGACTCTCAATCGCATCCTTGGTAATGCAATATCATCTTTGCTTTCGAGAAACCTATTCATGAAACCAAGTACAATTTCAAACTCAAGAAATTTAACTATTGAAAGAATATCAACTTAAGAGGAACACAAACACTAACCTCTCAAAAGAAAAAAAGTTCACTCAAGAGATTTAGCTATTGAAGGAAAATCAACAATTTGTTCATTATGTGTCACGTTATAATGCATATAATGGAAAGAGTAACATAACGACAATGACTTAATGTAGCTCGTTCAAACTCAAGAAAGCAAATAGTTTTATATTTTTAACATGAGATGCATTTGAAACTGAGGCACACTCCTGTCAAACTGCCTAACTCTTACACAGGTCTTCTACAACTAAATCTTAAAATAAACATCAAAAATAAAAATTAGAAGCATGTATGTACTAAGGGAAAAGCCCGTTACTTGTTTTGCTGAAACTTCCATTTTTTTCGGCTCTTTCGGTGGAGATACTATCAAATAGACAACATTCAGCCTTTTCATAACTAATGCAAAATGAATTTTCAGCATTATACATAGAATGTGTGTTTACCTAAATCTATGAGCAGGAGCATCAAGTATTTCACGAGCTGGCACTTGGTTATTGTGTGCTTGCAATATGGCGTCCATTTATCCAACCTTCAAAAAAAATTAATAATAATAATAATAATATTAATAATACATTAATTAATTAATTCAAAAAAGGTCGCAAGTGAAAAAATTGTTCTTACAATGAAACTTGACTGTAGATGCCTAAAACAAAAGCAGTGTGCAATTTGTGATATACAGTTCAATTATAAGTGGGTAATAACCATTTGTATCCATCTCCAAGGTTGCATCATCTTCAAGGTTCCATCCCCAAATTTTCCAATTTCTTCTGTATATTTAATAGAAAGAAAAAAGAAAGATAAATTGTTGAGAAAATCAAAATTCATAGCCGAGCCTTTCTATATGACAAAACCTGCATCGCTTTTACTTCGACTTGACGGAATTCGATTGAAAGTAGCAAATACAGCAGTTAAAATAAAATAAAATAAAAATTCGAAAAGCAACAACTCAGCTTCAGAAAATTTAGAAACAGGGCAGCAACAATTCGTTCAAACAATAACATTTAAAGGTTTACGTGAGTGTAATCCATCACCGGGGAGGGAGAAAGGGAAATAGCCAAGGAATACATTTGTACTAAAATGCCAAAGAAACTTAAACAAGAAAAGGAAAAGGTCAAAGAAATCAGCCCATACAAGCCAGAAAAAAGCTAAATCAATAGCATAATTAGTTAATGCGAGTATAATGTGGAATTTTAAAAAGCTAAATCACAAAGATGACAGAGATGGAGGGTTCGATGAGTAACCTCGATAGTGGAATTTTAAAAAAGCCAAATTCCAAACCTCATAACATATGGGACAGTGGGTCTTCATCGAGTCCTCAACACACAAATGATTATCACGTAGACTTATTGCATAACAAGATACTGCATTCACATATAAATAAATTGATTACACATAAGACTACATAGTACCAAAAAAAAAAAAGTAACTACTTGTCACACTTTGGGCAATGAAAGTAGTTATCTCGACCACCAACTCTGTAAATCACAATTGCATCAACACAAGTGAAAATAATATATCTAAAACGTAAAAATACTTAATTGTAACAAACGGTGAGATTATAGAACTTTGTTTACCTACCAATGCAGCAGTCATTGCAATGAAACTGATTTTTAGTGATCTGTCACATCAAGATTTCAAACTTATTACACAAACTAGCATGGTTAGACAAATTAGATTACATCCACTTTTTCTTTTTATCGGTTGAGTTTTTATTTTTTTACCAAAGTATAATAATGAGATGAAGCCTTACGTCATCATCGTAGAATTTGCATACATCGCAAAAGTATTATCCAAACTTGACGCCACAATTCGAACAGAGCTTTGCAACCTACATAAAAGGAAACAAGCCCAAATCACACTAACAGAAAAATAAATAAAAATATTACCTAAACAAGCTGATGATAGATAATACCTGTTATTCTGTAGCACATACTGCGATACTCTGAAAGGATCATGTTATTCAGAGCTTGGAACATTGCGACTTCATGCCGATTTACGAATGACATCAGAGAGAAAAGGAGATGAAGAAACAGATGACAATTGAGGTTCGTATATATGGATTATCATTCATACTTAATTCACTTCTTCTAATATTATGATTTATTGATATTCTAGTTGTTTATCTGTGTTGGTCTTGTATTATTATATTTTGTTGTATTAATTAAATGTAAATCTAAATAAAAATAGAGTAGTAATAATAATTTTTATGGTAGATGTCTAATCATGTACAAAATCCGAATGTGATCCTATAGTTCTTAAATCTTCGTCGAAGTGTTTTGGGAAGATACTTAGTTGACTAAGTTTGATTTGGTGTTGTAGTGAAAGAGTGCTACAATCACTTGCAAAACGGGAAGCTGAAGAAGCAAATACGTCCAAGTGATATCACCATAAATATAGGAAAGGATGCTCCGATTCCTGATTGTCCGTTCCCTGGTGAAAGGTTCCATTATTTTTCTCGATGAACAATAAAGAATAATTAGTTTTTTTGTTTTTTTGATTCCACATATTTAACTTATTATTCTTGGCAGTTGGAAAAAAATAAGCCATGACAATACAGTGACATGGTTGGCACGTTGGAATGATCCCATTAAACAAAAATACTACATTTTGAGAATATAAAATAACAAAAAAGTGAAATTTAAGGAAATCAAGTTATCTTTAAAAATTACAAATAATACCCGGTCATATATTACTAGTCTACAAATTGATGTTGAGGGAGGGTATTTGTAAGCCAAACACAAAAGTTTGTTTTTCTAATATTTCAAAGGGTGTTTAATGGCGTGGAACTGCTAAAATTTATTAATTTGGCGAGACGTTAAATAATCAAGATATTAATTTAACACATTGCTCTCAATTCGGTACCAAAAAACTAGTATTATTTCAGTGATATTACTAATATATTATTATTACAGGGTATTGAATTATCAAGGTTTTACTGTAGACTCTTTGTATATAGTTTTTGCAATTATTCCTAAGAGAAATTCAACAATTAATTTAATATGCAATCAGGACAGGGGATATCTGTGACTGTTGTGTTAAATTGAATGCGTGGACATTTTAACCTAATTGCTATGCTTAAATGAGGTTTGAAAAAATGTATACCAATCTATACCTTAAGCACCTGCTTAGCGTTCTCAATGATCGAACGAATTTTAGGTTCAGAGAGCAATGTGCTACCCTGCACTCTCACTGACAGCAATTTATCCGCATCAAGGTTACCAACTAACGTAGGGTCAAATTCTTCAAAAAGCTTCCTGAAAAAATAGTTAATTGAAATGTCAAAATATAATTATTAAAAAAAATCAAGTCTACAGCCAACGTCAAATGTGATGGATATTAATGAATACGAATCCAAACCTAAATATCGATTTCTTGCTAAGAATCATRGGCCAAGCTAGCTCTYCCAGTGCTTGTGARAATACCAATAGCTCGAATAGCTTGATACCATCGTGAACCGGAACTCCCCATTCCTCATCATGGAATATGAAGTATAAAGCGATTCTGCAAAGTCAAAGTTTATGTGTTTTATTAGACGCTTAACCTTCTAAATGTGCAATAATATAATGCAAAATTAAATTAATTAGTATACGTATCCTTGTTGAAAATTTAATTACAACATACAACTATTCTTAGTATAAAAGATGCATATAAATTTGGGATCCTTCGAAGTCTATTAAGTTTGGCGCCATTGTTTAATTGAAAGCAAACACAGTACAATAAACATAATTTCTACCTTAATTTTCAAATTTAATTATCACAAATTCACTCATAAAACTCAGTTCTATTTTTTCAAATAGCACTAAATTAAGGATCCGAAGAAAATAAATCCTAGATTAATGGATCTAATAGAATGGCATCAGAGACAAAATCAAACACAATTCACACTGTTCCAAACAACACTACCATGGATCTATTAACTCCGATCGTAATACAAAGACAAAATTCAATTCCGTAAATAAAATTAAAAAAAAGGTTCGATTACTATGAATTACGAATAGGGATAGACTAAATTAAACACGCGATAATAAGGTTCGGAAATTCTAACATCTACAAGCAATTAAATTAAAAGCTTTAAAACGATTAATAAAAACAAAGGTCAAGTGCAACAGAATCGTCTCCACGATCGGGGTTGTCAATCCCGATGGTCCTAAATGACCCAAAGCACACTAGACCAATAAACTCAACCAGCAAGCATAATCATATTCAAAAGCATCACCAAAATCATGAACATGATCATTTCAACACATGCAGGAAATATAAACATAAATTAATAACGAGAAAAATGGTAAAAAGATTATATTAAATTACGCTATTAAAGTTCAACATTAAAGTACAATGAAATCAAAAGCTACACTATGAAACCAAATAAGAAAAGTTCAGAAAACTTATAATCTAAGAAAGCAACAGCAATCGAACGATCTTCAGTGGGGAGAAACGGCCTTGAATGTCGGACGGCGTAGAAAACGATGAAACAACGAACTATTAAATCTAATCTTGCGTGAATTGAAAGAGTGGCATGAACCGAGGGTTATTGACAATATTTGGACCTTTCCCCCTCATCTCAGCACTTGAAAATGAAGAAAACCACCGACTTTTATAAATTTTCCCGAAATAACTGCCCAAACTGTCGGTGCGTCGACGGTGCGTCGACTGATGCGGGCAGAGCATAGGCATCGACGCGATTCAGGGCTGGCGCGTCGACTCGGCAGTGCGTCGACCGACGCAGACCAGGATCGACGCTACTGCAAGTTGCGTCGGCTTGTGCGTCGACTAACGGGGCGAAGATCGACGTAACTGAATATGTGCGTCGACCAAGCGTCGACGGTGCGTCGACCGACGTGGGCGCAGCGTCGACCTAGCGTCGATCGACGCGAGCGGTTCTCGGCATTGACGCGGGCGCTGCATTGCGGCGCCTGCAGGGCTTCGGCTCGTCGCTCGTCCTGTTTTCCTTGTTTTGAACTGAAATACTAAAATTAAGCAAAATTAGATTATTTCATATAAGATAACGTAAAAACACATTTAACACCAAAAGAAATAAAAAACATAAAAAGGAAGAAAAACGATAAAAAGATAAACCTAAAACACCTAAAAGCACATAACACACGATACAAAAATACACAAAAATCATACACAAATATGTACAAATCAGTGGTGACCCCCCCTTCCCTTGATATTGAATTCAGTGTCATTTGGATTTCTTCCATTGAGTTAGAGCCCACTTGTTCATCTAACTCATTATGCATGTAATGCAACCCCTCTTCCTCAGTCATAATCATCTAAGAAATCCAATTCTTACACCTGTGCCTATTTGAGAATGGCTCATCACAATTATTAGCAAAGCCCCTTTTCTCTTCTAGCTGCCATTTCAGATGCAGTGAGGAGTTTGAATGGTGGTTTAGTGACATTCTTGGGTGGTCTGAGCACAACATTCGGCTCAGTCCTTCTCAGGTTAAAAGATAAAACAGGCTTAGTTGTAGTTCTGAATTTCTTTGCCAATGCCTTTAGGGTATGTTATTGTCTCTGCCCTAGTTCAATAGCTTGTTGTAAGGTTGTGGGCTCAAACATGTGCATAAAAGCCTACAACTCCTCACTCAACCCACTAATGAAACTGTCAATGAAATAATCCTCAGAGTAAGTACCATTGTTTAAGAGCAGCATACAAGCTCTTAGTTCCTCAAATTCTCCACATATTCCACATATGACAGTGTATGTCTCAATTTGTTAAACTCAGTAATGATCTTTGAATCTTTTAATTCCTCAAACCTAGATCAAACAACCTCTAGGAATTGGGGCCAGGTGAGGTCCAATTGCTTGATAGAAAACTATTGATACCATTGTGCAGCTTTCCCTTGAAAATGCATAGAGGCTAAGGTTACCTTTTGAGGGTCAGGAATGTTGGGTATGAGCTTGAAATATCCTTGCCACTTCAGAAACCATGATCTAGGTTGGGAACCATCAAATCTGGAAAAGTCAAGCTTGGTTAGTGGACTGATGATGCTGGTAGAAGAATGATCTTGGATCATTCAGTTAGTTGTGAACTGCTATTTAGAAATTGTTCTAGGTGAGGACCATCCTGGGCCCGGATCCCCAAGGATTGACCCTTCGTCAGCCTGTTTGGGCCCTTTGTCTAGTTTAAGAAGCTGTAATTGAATAGATGCTAGGGTTTGAGAAAGGTGATCAAATTTTCTCATCATGTCAGTATTGATACCAGTAATTTGTTCTTGCATTTTCAGATGTCAATTTTTTTAAACAATAATTGATAACAGTAATTTAATCAGATGTCAATTTTTTTAAAAAGTGGCAACAAAAAAAGGTAATATTTTACCTGGTGATTCCATTTTTTCACAATAAACATAGACTAAAAGGGATTCAAATCGATGAGAAATCAGAGATGAATTGAAACGCATATTGAACAGGGACAAATATGAAAATAGAGATGAAAGGAAATAATTCTCGAATGCTAATGAACGGGTACAGAATAGTTGGATGATAACAAGACCATTATTCAACAATAAACGTAGAATAAAAGGGAGCCAAGTCGATGAGAAATCAGAGATGAATTGAAATGAAAATTGAACGGGGACAGAAATGAAAACAAAGATGAAAGGAAATAAATCTCAAATGCAAAAGGAACGGGGACAGAATAATCGGGTGATAACAAGGAAAGCCAACGTGATTTATGGAGTTTCTTAAATGCAATAAAATAAAAAGACTACCATAACCCTTTTTGTTTGAACTCTACCATAGACAATAGCCATTGATCTTATTTTAATATGTGGTGTAGATTAGTGCCTAGATTCACAAATAAGGGTGTGGTTCTCATTTGAACCTATAAGGGTGGGTTCAAATGGGAACCATGTCATTATATGTGAACCTGCGAACTAGTGCTTTTATTATATACCAGTAGTATTTTTATTATACAATAATAGTGCTTTATTGATATTTTAGTTATATACACCAGCAGTGCTTTTATTATACAATCCTAATGCTTTTAATCAAATAAGGAAATACACAAAAAATATGATCCATCCATTAATTAGATCTAAGGCCCATAATTGACTTTAGGTTCACATATAAGGACGTGGTTCTTATTTGAACCTAATCCTATATATATATATATAAATTATTATAGTTTAATTATTTTTCATCTATTTGTCTTATTCTTGAAAAACTATTATGGGAAGTCTTTATTAATTATATAATTTATTTATTTTATTTTTATATTTTTCTTTTTTTTAATATATAATTACTTTATGTTTTTCAATCATGTGTATAGTAGTAAATTAACATTCAATCAGCTACTTTAATCAACTAATTTACCAAACACTAATTTAAAATCAGCTACCAACTATCAGTTTTCAGCTACCAGCTATCAGTCATCAGCTATCAGCTATTTAAATCAACTCAACCAATTAGACCCCACGTGTAAGTTTCTGGTGGTTTGGTTGCTTACTTGGCGAATTTTGGAGGTTTGGAGACTTACTAAAATATAGAGATTCTAATATCCACCTAATTTATTATATTTCTTTTTATCATATTTTTTCTAACTCAGTTTTTTTTTATATTTAGCTAATTTATTAATTTTCTTTTATTATATTTTCCTAATTCAATAATTTCAGTTATTCTTCTAATATAAATATATAAAAATTCATATATAATTAGAAAAAATAAAATTACTTATTTTAATTAAAAGAAAAATTACTTATAAGATCATATTAAATAAAAAAAACTTAATTATTTATTAATAATCTAAATAAGTTGTATTTATAATAAAATTAAAATATTTTTATTCTTAGGATTTAAATATATAATATAAATAATTACGAGTTATTTATAATAATGTAAGTATATAACTAATTTTTTAACAATTACAATCTAAACATAAGAAATATAAATTTTAATAATAATAATTAATAATATTGATTAGACACCGTATAATACGACACAGGTTGAGAATATGACATCTTTCTGAATTTTTTATAATTATGCACTTAAAAGTTATTATAAAATTAAATCTAAACATTAAAACATAAAAATATTTAATAATAATAAGTAATTAATAAAAATTATACACGAGTCGAGCGTGTGACAAGTTTGAATTAAATTCAAATATGTAAATAAAGAAATTATTAACGAATTTAATTTAAACATTAAAATAAAAATTATTTAACAATAAAAAATAATAGTTAATAAATAATAACAAGGACATCGGTACAAGACACGAGTTGAGGATACGATATTTTTTTGAGTTTTTTATTTTTAGATTTAAAAACTCTATAATGATCAAAAATATTTTTTATATTTATCTCTTGATAAATCTCGTGCTAACACACGAGTGTTATACTAGTCTCTCTCTCTCTCTATAAATAAATATATATATATATATATATATATATATATATATATATATATATATATATATATCACTTATATATTAATGCAGAATTCTCATATCTTATGTGTCTGCTTCCCAGGCTTCGTTAGTTTCGGAAAAAATTGTGGTGCTTGGTGTAAACGAACCTAATATCTAATTTTATAATTTTTTTTATATATTTTTACCTAATTTAATATTTTTCTATTATTATATTTTTCCTAATATGATATTTTCTTTTATTATATGTTACCCTAATTCAATTTTTTTATTCATATTTTGTCTAATTCAATATTTTACTTTTATTCTACTAGTAAAAAAATAAATAAGTCATATTTAATTTGAAAAGTCTATATAATTTGAATTAATTTTAATTTATAATAAAAGTTGAAATATTTCTATTTCTAAAATTTTAAATATTCTTTTTAAGAAAAACACGAGTTATATAAAATTGTTACAAAAAATATAAACTTAAACTTGGATATCTAATTCCAATATAATGAATTGAAAATAATATTAAAATTATAAATGAGAAATTACTGTTATGCCAAAAATGGAAAGAGAGAGAGAGAGAGAGAGAGAGAGAGAGAGAGAGAGAGAACAACAAATAAAATAATAAATTATTACGCCTATGAAAATAAATATTAAATATATTCTAAATCTCCTTATCTAATCTTAATATAATGCATTGATGAAGATATTATATATCCACGTGAACAAACTAATGTCGTCCGCATAGAACGTGAAAGAAACAAATATTAATAATAAAATAATATTACATCAGTGCCTTATAGATTCTAGGCAAAATTGTTTTTTTTAGTCCGGTAAGTGACCACTCTTTGACATTTAGTTCGATTTTGGGTTACACTTGAATATTAGTCCACTAAGTGGACTAAATGCTGATTTTTGGTCCACTGACCGCCTGGAGCAGGTCATAAGCTGATGTGGCCACTTCCCAAAAAAAAAAATCGAAAATTGAAGGCTGGTTGGACAATGCTTGGACGGCAAAATTATTTTTTTAGTCCGGTAAGTGACCACTCTTTGACATTTAGTCTGATTTTGGGTCACACTTGAATATTAGTCCATTAAGTGGACTAAATGCTGATTTTTGGTCCACTGACCACCTACAACAGATCATCTTTACTGGAAAGCTGACGTGGCCACTTACCAAATAAAAATCGAAAATTGAAGGCTGACTGGACAATGCTTGGATGGCCAAATTATTCTTTTGGGTCAAAAACCTTTCTTTTTTAATCGGTAGATTCCATTAAAAATCTTGTGGGGGACCTCACAGAGGTCCAAATGGTCAGGTGCACTGTTAACATCAAAAAGTGAATTATTAATATAAAACAAAATATTTTTTTTGCATTAAATTTTGGAAAATCTACTTGTAGATATACTGTTTTATTTATAATGATATCATTCTCGTTGCAGCAAAAAATTTCTCAATATGTTTTGCTTAATTCTCGATATTATAACAAAATGCTAAAGCATGTGTTGCACGTGAATTACAAACACTTTTTTAAAACTTTATAATATTTGTAAAAATAAAGAGTTTAAAAACATGGATAATTTGAAAAAATATGAAATTCATATGTTCAACTTGTATAATACCATATTGATGTCTCGTGTCAATATTTATATTTCTAAAATAAAAAATACGAACTATTTGTGATATTAAATTATAATACAAATATCGCACGAACGACACGTACCCATATCATCATAATTGTCATTTCATACTAATTGGTTACTAATAAATACATGATTTAATGTATCGCGAGCAACGTGCAGTGTCCCATGCCAAATTAAAAGATATTTACATGATTAAATTACCTGTATTAGTAATTTTTAAAAATGTGTTAAAAATATATTGTTATATATATCGGTTAGTGGACCAAAAATCAGTATTTAGTCCACTTAGTGGACTAATATTCAAGTTTGACCCAAAAACGAACTAAATGTCAAAGAGTGGTCACTTACCAGAATAAAAAAGTAATCTTGCAGTCCAAGCATTGTCCAGTCAACCTTCAATTTTCGTTTTTTTTTTGGGTAAGTGGCCACGTCAGCTTTCCGGTAAAGATGACCTGCTCCAGCCGGTCAGTGGACCAAAAATCAACATTTAATCCAATTAGTGAACTAAAATTCATGTGTGAACCAAAACCGCACTAAATGTCAAAGAATGATCACTTACCGGACTAAAAAATATTTTTGCTTAGGTTCTATATCACATATTTACATGTGACACACGAGTGTTTTATGTTTACATATTTACAAACTCAATTTTCTAAGGGTTTCCTTTCACGTTTAGTTTTCGCTATATCTTACAACTAATTTCGTGACTCTCGGGTAAAAATACTTAAATATTCTTTATAGTAAAAATCAGTCTTAATGTAATTAGTACAAAAATGCCTCGATTTGTGTGTAAAATTATTTATCGTGAAAAATAATATGTGTACCATTCTTTTTCAAATCTCGCATAATATGTGGGTGTTGAACTAATATATATATATATATATATATATATATATAGAGAGAGAGAGAGAGAGAGAGAGAAGAGAGAGAGGGGTGGGGTTCACATGAGAACTAATCTCTGTGTGAGGAACTAGAAACCTGCTATATTACATAAAATGTTATGCTATTTATGAATCATGTACATGCTAATTAAGATAATAGTAAAAATAAAGGGAACATAATAATAGCAATGTTAAAATATAAGTAGCATTTTATATTATTTAAATTAGTATCACATATAATGTAAAGTAGCGGTTCTTAAAGTTACCACCTAGGGAATTGGTTCTCACATGAACCTAATTCTCTCTCTATCTTACCTATTTGTTAATACTTGCTAACGCCTTAACCTATGTGTCAACTAGAGGGTTGCTTCGGATGACACATGTCGTCTTCTAACAGCTCTAGAAGCTGATGTGTCAATCTCGGGTTGTTCGGTTAAAAATACTACCTTTTAGGATTTTTTTAACTAGGTATAAATAAGGATTTTTGTCTCATTTGTTACTTTGTCTAAAAAATTAGGGTTTGCTCTCGCAAAACCCGCCTCCCCTTCTCGCTGCTTTTCATTAAAAAATTCTCATTCCTTTAAAAAAAAAAAAATCTATGTTTGTTGTTCAATAAAGGCACGGGAAGACATGGGGAGGTTCAGCGTATTGAGAAAGTTGTTTGGAGCAGGTTGTTCTTCAAGGTATTTTGATAAATCTATATTTTTCCACAACATTTCTTAGTTATTTTTATGATATAAATCAGTTCGAGATTGAGATCTGCAACATTCGAGATCGCCAACTTCAACATCAATTAACCGAAGGACGGGGAAATGATTATCGCCAAATTTTTTTATTGTTTCTTAAAGTTTCATCTGAATTTGTTTGTTTATATTGTTGGATCTGTTTTTCTGTAGGATTTTTGATATGTTTTCAATAGTTTTTTGGTGCTCAATTTTCACAGAAAAGAACAATTTTTGTCATCGATCGAGCAGAAAAAGTTAGTGAAGCCGGTGGAATCGAGCGACGTGGAGAACAGGGGATCCTCGGAGACGTAAGAGTCGATGACTGAGGCAAGAGTAAGGAAGGTTCGGATATTTTCGGCTCGGCGGCTCATGAAACTGGGAATAATGGCTACAGTAAGGAACGTTCTACCCAATTTTGTGGATTATGTTTTTAATTTGATATTTTTTTTAGAACGTTTATCTCTCTCTGTATATTGAATGATTCTTGATTTGCAGCTGATTTGGATTAATCTAGGTTTTCTAAATAGCGAAAATAAGAAAAGATGTGGAAGATGTTACTGATAATAAAATGTTGCTGCATTACGACTTTTTAAAGAGGGTTCGGTGGTATTATGACAGAACTTATACAATTGTTTGTCCAGTTCTTATTTTAAAATACTTTTCACGAGACAACTTTATATTAGTTAATGAGGCTTATGTTTAAGTTTTCATTTTATTTCAAATTATTTCTCAATGTATTTTTATTAATATTCTATATCTAATATAACAATATGAAATTTTCCAAATCTGCATAAAGGATGAAGTAAAATGAAGTTTGACAATAAATTGGATG
>BMAC01000816.1:266161-283183 GCA_014905375.1 Phtheirospermum japonicum | reverse complement strand
CATCCAATTTATTGTCAAACTTCATTTTACTTCATCCTTTATGCAGATTTGGAAAATTTCATATTGTTATATTAGATATAGAATATTAATAAAAATACATTGAGAAATAATTTGAAATAAAATGAAAACTTAAACATAAGCCTCATTAACTAATATAAAGTTGTCTCGTGAAAAGTATTTTAAAATAAGAACTGGACAAACAATTGTATAAGTTCTGTCATAATACCACCGAACCCTCTTTAAAAAGTCGTAATGCAGCAACATTTTATTATCAGTAACATCTTCCACATCTTTTCTTATTTTCGCTATTTAGAAAACCTAGATTAATCCAAATCAGCTGCAAATCAAGAATCATTCAATATACAGAGAGAGATAAACGTTCTAAAAAAAATATCAAATTAAAAACATAATCCACAAAATTGGGTAGAACGTTCCTTACTGTAGCCATTATTCCCAGTTTCATGAGCCGCCGAGCCGAAAATATCCGAACCTTCCTTACTCTTGCCTCAGTCATCGACTCTTACGTCTCCGAGGATCCCCTGTTCTCCACGTCGCTCGATTCCACCGGCTTCACTAACTTTTTCTGCTCGATCGATGACAAAAATTGTTCTTTTCTGTGAAAATTGAGCACCAAAAAACTATTGAAAACATATCAAAAATCCTACAGAAAAACAGATCCAACAATATAAACAAACAAATTCAGATGAAACTTTAAGAAACAATAAAAAAATTTGGCGATAATCATTTCCCCGTCCTTCGGTTAATTGATGTTGAAGTTGGCGATCTCGAATGTTGCAGATCTCAATCTCGAACTGATTTATATCATAAAAATAACTAAGAAATGTTGTGGAAAAATATAGATTTATCAAAATACCTTGAAGAACAACCTGCTCCAAACAACTTTCTCAATACGCTGAACCTCCCCATGTCTTCCCGTGCCTTTATTGAACAACAAACATAGATTTTTTTTTTTTTAAAGGAATGAGAATTTTTTAATGAAAAGCAGCGAGAAGGGGAGGCGGGTTTTGCGAGAGCAAACCCTAATTTTTTAGACAAAGTAACAAATGAGACAAAAATCCTTATTTATACCTAGTTAAAAAAATCCTAAAAGGTAGTATTTTTAACCGAACAACCCGAGATTGACACATCAGCTTCTAGAGCTGTTAGAAGACGACATGTGTCATCCGAAGCAACCCTCTAGTTGACACATAGGTTAAGGCGTTAGCAAGTATTAACAAATAGGTAAGATAGAGAGAGAATTAGGTTCATGTGAGAACCAATTCCCTAGGTGGTAACTTTAAGAACCGCTACTTTACATTATGAAATTATCACAATTATGTGGATTTATACCAAGTACTTATGAGAATAATTAATTACAAATTTACGTTGGTTGAATATAATCTACAGACATTTTATTTTGGCAAAAATCACGTGTTACATACATGTCTTTGTTATCAGTTCTTCGTATGGCAACTCCAATATATAATTAATAATATTTCTTATATATCCTTATATATAATCTATATAAACTGTATATATAAAGACTTAATGGTATTGGGAACAATAAGTTTCTATAGCAAAGAAGGAAGTGTGTTTCTGTGATTCTAAATAACTATTTTAAAGTATCCTTACATAGACAACTTTTCTTAGTCAAATACAATATGGCGGATCATAATTCAAAAAGTAATCGTGCACTACGAAAAAATCAGTTGCAAAAAAAAAAAAAAAATGGCAGAAAGGTAAAATTTAAATTTCTTTTATGTTTATGCTTAGAAAATAATAAACATTATGTTTCTAATAATATTTTTGTAATAATATGTATTGTGTTTAACACATTTATTTTTTGATGATTGATTTATGTTAACTGTAGATCACATTTCAAGTCAATCTGATGCTTTCATTGACGAACCAATATCGAATGGTAATATTTTATAAATCAATTTAAGAAAATGCTTGATACTTATATATATCATACTGCATAATTATGAAACTATAACATAAAATTTATTTTTTTGTTCATAAATGTTAATTGTTTTATTTTCATTAGTTTATTATAACATTAAAATATTACGGGTATGTTGATTCGAAACATGGATCAAGCTTCTGAATAATGAAATGGTACAAGATTGGTCGTTACACAACTCGGAGAACGCATTATTAAGGCAAATTCTTTCAGGAACTAATATTGGAATGAAGGTCTATATTCCACGTATGGCGTTGAGTCCATCGGATAGTAGGGTGCCCTTTAAATTTCAGAAGAGACAATTTCCACTAATCGTCTGTTTTGCAATGACTATAAATAAGATTCAAGGTCAAACTCTTCCAATGTTGGTTTGTACTTACCAAGATCTGTTTTTAGCCATAGTCAGCTCTATGTCGCCATCTCTCGGGTGAAGAGTCGTAAATGATTAAAAATCTTATGCTATGATGACGATGGTAACATTGTTAGTAAGACATCAAATGTTGTTTACAAATAAATTTCTCAAAACCTCAAGTAAACATTTTCTTTATTGCAAGAACAATTCAATTTACAGTATTTATATTTTTTTTTTTCAATTTAATTTTATTATGTATTATTTCGTTCTGCCCGCGTAAAACGTGGGTGTCTACACTAATATATCTATATCTACATCTATATTTATATATATATTTCTTTGAGGTCTTAATTTCCGAACACTGTTTACTCGTTTGTCTTATTTTTTGGTAAATTGCTTGCTAGCCAACTCGTTAATTTTGACAAAGTGAAATAATAATTAAGATTACACGGTGTAGTGAGTCTTCGGGCTGACATTAGTTAACGACTAATGGTCTAGTTGTGCAGCAAACAACTGAGTTTGTGGGAGATAAATAATAACCTTTTCTTACTTTCTTTCTTTTTTGGATTGTTAATTAAGAAAGGAATTTGGATAACTGATGGAGCACGAAAGATCAACGCTTAGTCAAATTATAGTATCATTAGTTACAATGTTTTGGGCTTATTAAGTTCAAATCTTCACTTAAGTTGGTGTATGTAAAAAACTTTTACCAAAATTGACATCCACGAAGTTAGTGTATGAAAATTGACATCCACGAAGTTGGTGTATGTAAGACAAAAGTTAGTGTATGTAAGTGAACTTTTACCAAAATTGACATCCACGAAGTTGGTGTATGTAAGACAAGAAAGTATTAATCACTTAAGGATAATCTGACTATTTGGGATAAGGCTTGGATTTTGACAAACATCATCTTTCTGGAAAAAAAAAAACTATTTCTCACCTAATGCATACGTGTTTTGGCATATTTTCGTCCAAAATATTTTTTGTTTCATTTTATTACTTGATATACAAGAAATTTCAAAGTTGACCCTTAAAATTTATTTCCGTCGTATTATTTCCTCCGCCGATGGAGAATTGGAGGGCGAAGTCGAAAATCTTATAATTTGAAGGGCAAAGTGCAAAAACCTTATAATTTGAATACAAATTAAAATAATATAATTATTAAATTTTTGTCTTAAATTTATACATGTGTGTGTGATAGTGAGAGAAAGAGAGAGACAATATCATAAAAAGAATTATTAATAATAATTAGTAACATCGTGAAAAAATGTTTCTTTACAAAGTCTCAATCTTATAAAATATTGTATTTGTGATTAATATTGTATTTAGTCACATTTTTCATTCAAAAACTTGCAACCTCTTGGATGTTATTTCTGATAATATTACTAAGCGAGGTGAAAATTTTTCTATTTTTTTGGGATAAAGAAAAGCAAAAAAAGAAACATAAAACTCCAATTAATATTTATGATTTTTCAAATATATATGTTGTCAATACATCTCTTATTTTTATTAAATATGAAATATATGACTAAGTAATATGCAAAGTATATTAGGCTAAATAATATAATTAATATAGTGTTAAGTGTTATACGAAAAATAATATTACCATTCTTTTTTTTTTCTTTTGTGTATGGATAAAAATGGAAAAGTTATTTTTTGCAATCTATACAATAGACGTTTTTACGCTTTGCAGCCTAAGATCTTTTTTCTTGCCGTTTGCAAATTATATTACACGAGATTTATTAAATGCAAACTCCGACTTATTTCCATCCAAAAAGTCACTGGGCTCACGCGGGTGTAACGCACGCACTATTTTTTTGGATTTTTTGACGGAATATTAGATGAAAGTTACAAATAAGAAATCAAGTATAGTACGAGTTGTATTTTGAACAAAATAACACTTTAGGTTGGAAAGTGTAAAACCTGTATAATACAGGTTGCAAAGAATTAATTTCTTAAATTAAGAGAATAAATTTATGGTACCCATATTTTTATATTGTGACACTATTATAATTTGTAATTTTCTATTTTTTTTCTTTGATAATAATATATTACGACGTTCATATTTCAAAAATATCTCATAAATATGTTTAATAAGAAAAATAAAACATAAGAAAAATTTCAATAAAACTTAAGATTTTAATTATAATAAAAAACCCTATAGTAAGATCTAATTAATCATATAAAATCTAAAATATTGAATAAATATAAATAAATTAATGTATTAGATCAATATTGGAAAATATAAAAAAAAGAACTAGATAAATAGAATATAATGTTGAAGGAAAAACACAATTAGTGTGCCTTCGTCAACAAGTAACTGATGTGGGACAATTTAGGTATTTATTATCTTTATGTATTGTGGAAACATGTAATTGATACCCTATATAAAGGGAGTCTTTGATGAATAAGAGAACCCTAATTTCTACCGTCTCCTTCGTCTCTCTTTTATATCTTCTCCTTAAGATTTCACTTTAACACGTTATCAGCACGAAACTCTAACCTATTCCGAGTGATCGAGAATAAGCCTAAAGCAACAATTATACAATTTTCGTACGACGAAAATCTAACTGCGTTGTATGTTTGAAGATTCGGTTTATCGAGTTTCAACCATTGGATCGAGCTAAAATTATTACATAACCTTCAATACCTTTTGAATTACGTTTTGAACGGTGGAGATCGGAATCGGAGATAGGAGAATATATATATATAATTTCGAACAAAGCAGATTTTATTTCAAAATTTTCTATGCAGCGTTTGTAAAGACAAGATTTCTCACAATCGAACCGTTGGATCAAGCCGAAATTTGGATATATTATTACAAACATATACAAATTCAATATGAATGGTGGAGATTTGAAAACAAGGTCTTAAGAATTTGATAATGAATTTTGAACAGAGCTGATCCTGTTTCTCAAAAGCTTATTTTAAAAATTCAATTGTGCATAATCTAACCGTTGGATGAAACTGAATTTTGGATATATTATTTAAAACACATAGAGGTTGGGTCCGTACGGTGGAGATCGGGTTTGAAGCTTTGTCTAATCCGAAACCGCAAAAGAAAAATTAGGAAAGAATCATAACTTTCCTCCAAGTAACTCGAATACCCTATTATTTATTAAATGCAACTAATAAATATTTGTTTATATGGATATATGGCATGATATGTATTATTGTGCATTCTTATAAAAAGCATGTGTATGTATATATGTTACCTATGATTATATGCACATGATATTATGTACAATGTTGACAAACATGGAATTTTGCAATACTTTAATGATATTCATAAAGTACATAATATATTATTACTTATGCTTTTAGATGATTTCTAAGAAATTGTAAATAAAGTTATTTACACGATTAGACGAGAGATTGATCATGATTTTGCCAATATGTTTAGTTAATCACGAATTTCGATGAATTGATAGATTTCATGTATGTTGATCATGAATTTCGATGAATTGATAGATTCATGTATGTTGGTGATTCTCTTCAAGTTGATTTTATAAGCTACTTTCATGAATTTCGATGAATTGATAGATTCATGTATGTTGGTGATTCTCTTCAAGTTGATTTTATAAGCTACTTTCAATGTATGTATCATTGATTGTATATTTAAATATTTTCATGATAATGAAAGTTCATGAACGATAATAAATTGTGTAAATAAGTCTTGTGATAAAGTATATTCACATGATATCAAAGAAAGATTATGACATACTTCAAATTCATTGTCTAAAAAATTGATTGAACTAACTCAATCTAAATATAATTTAATATACTCAAAAGAAATTGAGTACAACCATTATTCATTTGATGTGGAAACTAGAATAACTACAATTCCACAATAATATCACCCATCAACCCCTAATTGACAAAGAATGTCAAACTTAGTCAAAGTCAATTCTCTTATGAACTTGAGAATTCATATTGACCCCAAATCTTATATTGAAAGTATATGTAGTTTCAAAATCTCAATAAATTATGGATGTACTCTAAATTAATATTTTGAGAATTTTATGAAACACTACTTCCAAGCCTAAGAATTTAGTGAAAAGAAATTGATTTGCTTGCTAAAAAGGGTCAATGACTTTGATATGTTGCGAATAAAAACATGTCTTAACATATGTGGAAAAGAAAGTCATTTTAAGTGACAATAAGTAATTGAGAGGTACGATCTCACTCTATTTTTATTTTTTTCCACTTGAGCAAACATACTGATGCACTTGTATAATATTAATTATGATAGTAAGTCATTAAGAGACATGACATTATTTTTCATAATACCAATGTTAGACCTCTGGATAAGGAAATTTCTTGAGACTAACTAAGATCGATATGAATAGTAGAAATAACCTCAAAGTAAAGGGACAGAGACACGTTGACCCCTACATATGTGGGAAGAATGAACCACAAGGTAAGATATGTAAGAGTTTGTGATATTTATTGGTGGTGATAGAAGTCATGGAGGTTCTCAAAATCACATTGCTTAGTCAATGGATATCCTCTATTTTGATTGATGAAATTTGCTTGTTTCTTACTTTACAAAGAACTTGTGAAAGTATAATCAATCATTCATATTAGACTATTGTATTTGGTCTTAAAGTTTATTTTGAGTTAGATTTATGTGATGTGGTTTGATTTAATTATTTTTGTCTTATTGGTAAATTTTGTATTTCATTCTAAAGCATTGAGTATATTTGAGTTTATTTACCACACATTCACATACAAGGTTCATGAGAAAATTATTAGATACAATGTAACATATCTAGTAAATAATGTAAAATATTAGAATGAAAAGTAATTCATTCATCTCTGGAGGAATGTGAGAATTTGTCGAGGAATAAACAATTATTCACTTAATTGATATTTATATGTGACAAAGTCTTGATGCCTAGTGGCACATTGATTAAAGTCATAAAGGTCATTATGGACCAAAAGCGAACGAGCCTTGTTAAGTTTTTTATGATATTCATGTTGATGATTATTACTAAGAAGTACATTATGAGAATGGAACTATACTTTTAATTTATGTGGAAGAAAACACGTTTTAGAGTCAATCTAGTAATTTTACTTTACTACTTTTTGATCATTGAATCATAATATATGACCAACAAAGAACTTTTGGACACGACTCATTCAAGTTTTGATACGAATGACATGGATTCGTTGGTCATCGTGATATGATGGTCCATATTATAAGAAATTAACATGGAGATCTTTTATTTTGAGTGAAACACAAAATGAGATAGAAATTTGATTCACAGTATAGTGTCGAACTAATAATGTTACATTACAGCTAGTGCATTCTAAAGTACTAGGGGCACTACATACATTCATATCTCAAAGATGCATCACTCGTTTTTTTTTCAAAACTTGTTCATTAGCAAAATTGTATGATTGAGACTTGCATTTGATAAAGATACAAAGTATAATATTTCATTCTTATAATTTATAATTGGTGATACATGTGGACATAACCATTCTAAATGCGGATCCTTTAAGTATTTTATATTTTTGGTCAATGCTTCAGTACGTATTGTCCATAAAAATGTTTCATTTTCAAAACCTCTAGCACATTTAATATAATTGAGGACTCACCACCCTTATAAAGCACTCAATCTCATAATCCTAGAGAGTTTACATCAAAAGTACTTGATGTCTATTGCATTTTAATAAAGATCGATGTGCTAGATTTTGTACCCTAATTTACATATATAATAAGGTCTCAAAGAAGACACCATCACAAAGAATATAGATGGTTATTAAGACAATATTTATGCGCACTCATTTGTCTTTGCATAGGGTTATGCAATATTGCATGCAACTCTTACTTATTCATTTATGAACCCCTGCTAACCAGATATTTTGCGTACCAGTTGATAACTAGATATAAGCCTGATAATTCATATCTACGCGTATTTGATTAAGCAGTATATATGCCTGTTGCGCCCCCACACCGCATTCATATGGGTTTTTAAAGACGATTGAGTATTTATGTTGGATATGAATCTCTAACAGTCTTCTGCTATTTGAAACCTTTGACAGACGATCACTTTATCGCTAAATTAGCGAATTTGTCACTCTAATGAGACAGTCTTACCGTCATTAGGGGGAGATAAGAGAAAGTATTTTCTAATGGAACGACAGGAATAGTTTCATACTATGTCTCATTATGATCCCCGCATTTCACAATGTAACGTGAAAGAAGAGTAAAGTGAACAATTGATCTTCAAAGTATAGAAGACTCAATTTCGAAAGTGACGAGATCATATATATACTATCTGCAAATGTGTCTACAAGGTTAAAAGTCTCAAAAAAGGGCACAATGTCGCAAATTAAGACATTGCAACCATACTTAGTGGAGGCGTGGTTGAGGTCGTGACTCCCAAAAGGAACAGTGAGAGGTCACTTGGTTCGATCAATACTCGCCCAAGGAATAAGAGGGAATGTATGGCACAACTTTAACTGATCATCAATGAATATAATGACTCTCATGAGATTATCTCTGATTATACTTATGTCCATGAATCATTACTGGAGGACGCTCCGAAGTTTAATATGATTCCAGAGAATAAAGAAATCTCAATGTATAATATGAGTTTATATGAGTTGATGGAAAGATCTTCTACACACATTGATGATATATACATTGTTGCTCAAGGAATCATAGAGAACAATAGTATCGAACCACACTCTATTGAAATATCAATATAGAGCAAATTGACCTAAATGTAAAGAATCAATCTAGGTAGAACTAAATTCACTGATAACAATTTAGTTATTTGATTTGGTAATGCTAACCTCACCAGGTGTAAAGCCTGTAGGACATAAACAAAATTTTGTCAGAAAGCGAAATGAGAAAAATAAAGCCATGAGATGCAAATCTATACTTGAAGCACAAAGTTTCTCAAAACGCCCTGAAATTGACTATGGGGATATGTACTCTCCCATAATAGATGTTATAGTTATAAAGAATTAAGAATGCAGCTTATACTTGTGGTTACATCATATCTCTATGGGGATCGTGATTTAGAGATATATATGAAAGTGCTTGCTGGACTTTCATTGCCAAGGCAAGTGACTCTAACTCATAGAGTGCATTTTCAATTAAGTTAAAACACTCAATTTATGGATTGAAACAATCCAGACGGATGTGGTATAATCGTCTAATTAACTACTTGATTGGGAAAAGATAATCTATGCCCTTGCGTATTTATAAATAAAATAAGTTTTAAATTTGCGATTATGATTGTATATGTCGATGAAAGGAACATAACATACACTCTTAAAGAAATAAGAGATATCGTTAGTTATTTGAAATTTTAATTTGAGATAATATATCATGGGACAACTCGGTCATGTTAAGGCTTTAAACTAAAACCGAGTTTGTGAAATACTAAATTCTACAGTTTGCATATATCCAAAAGATGATCAGACAATTAAATATGGATAAGTGCAATATGTTAGCACTCCTATGATTGGTCAAAGTGAAGATATAAGGAAATATCAACTTCGTCAATGGAATGACGAAGAACTGGTGGGAGCTGAAATTCTCTACCTACGTACAATATGCGCATTATTGTACCATTACTAATACACTTGACTAAATATTAAGTTCTCAAAATTTTTATCTTAATTTAACTCAAGAAAGCGCAATGTCACTTGAATGGAATCAAAATGTAATTTGATACCGATAGACGAGAAATTGCACGATAATTAATGGTTTAATTCATATGTTTTTATGTGTTTAATATTCACATATATGTTTATTTCTCGCATATTTATTATTACGAGTGGAGGAGCACCAATTGTATACTTCTTCTCTATTTTGCAGTATTTGGTGCTATATTAAGTAAATGATGTTCCACAAGGAATTTGAGAGACGAGGATCAACGAATTGGCAAAAGAAAGCAGGCAAATCAGGAGGATGCGTCGATGGCTCACGTCGATGCTGAGGATGGTCGCGTCGATCGACGCGATGGGCGGCATTTCATCTCTGTCGCATCGATCATGCACACGTCGGTCGATGCTCAGTCGATGAGAAGCTGCAGTAGCAACGATTCAAGGTCCATCGGTCGACGCTCAGTCGACGAGAAGCTGCAGTAGTGTAAATTCAAGGTGCGTCGGTCGATGCACATGCACGTCGATGCGGTCAGGAGAAGCGCGTCGATGCTGAGACCTGGCACGCGTCGGTCGATGCCTGGTCGACGCCGACGCGGCTGAGTTATTTTAGGAAGAAACTTGCGTGGAAAGAAAGAAGAATCCTATATAAACCCGACCTAATTCCGTCCCAAAGACACACATAAAATATCCTAGGGTTCTAAGGCGTTCCATATAGGTCCCAAGTCATTCCAATTCATCCATACGCAAGAGAACTTGAAGATTGAAGATTCAAGACGCTAGATTCAAGTTCTACATATCGTTTCTCCTATTTTCTCAAGGATTATATTTGTTTATCTGAACCTTTTCTTTTATTTTATTAACTCCATGAGTGAGTAAACTTATTATCTAGTTCTAGGGATGTTGAAACCCTTGTGAAACTATGTTCTAATTAATTTATGCAACATTATCTTTCATTCTTCATATGCGATTGTTTGTGTTGTTCTATTCTTAATTCATGATTGCTTAATTCTTAATTTGGCTTGATCACCTAGATTAGGGATTGGTTATCTATTGCTATAAATAGGATTGCTTCCCGTGTAATTGTCGTAATTCCTATTTCGTTGGTAGCAACTAATGATTGTGCATCGTTAGGGATAAAACAACATAAGTTAAACAAACCGAGCTTATGTGTTTATTACTTTAGATTAATCTATTTGCCTGGGTATTAATGTTGTTGTTGGATTAAATCTAGAGAGCTTATTCTAAGTTATTCAATAATTAGAATCAATTGAACAACTTATTTTAATTAGAAGCAGAGCTTATTGCTGCTTAGGGTTTTTAGTCGCATAAGATGAATGGATTATGATATTATGGTTGGCTAGATGAGTGGAACAAGGGTGGAAACTGAACTAGAACTAGAGATTTATTATTATTGAATTCTTCCATAATTATTTTAATGCTTATTTATTCTGTTTTCTTAGATTAACTCAAATCTTCAAACCCCATATTTTTAGTTTAATAAAATACGAACTATCACAATTTAAACCACGCTCCTCGTGGGATCGACCCTTACTTATCACTACTACTAGTTGGTAGAGAAAGGTTGAAGAAAAAATAAATATTTAATTTGACACTTGACGACTATGTCTCACTGATCGAAATATGATTGATGCAGCTAGTGGAGGCACTCTGGTGGATAAGACACCGATGGCAGCGAAGGAGTTAATATCGAACATGGCGGCCAATTCTCAGCAATTCAGCAACCGTGATGCTTCATCGAGATCGGGAAATGAATTGGGTAATGATCACTACAAGCCCAATTAAATGAATTAAAGTCCCTGATGAGTGCGGGAGGAGTTCCAAAGGTTCGACCATGCGGCTTATGCGAAACATTGGAGCATGTTACTGATGACTGCCCACGTTTTTACACCATACTCGAGGCACATGTGAATGCTTTGGGGGGCGGAAATGGACAAGGGAAAAGGTACGACCCGTACTCCAACACCTACAATCCGGGATGGAGAGACAATCCAAAGTTCGGTTGAAGGAATCAACAAGGGAACACATTTGGGGGTCAAGATCAAGGGACTCCTCAAGCTTTTCAACAGGGGCAAAATTTTCCGAACCAATACAACACCCGACCACAAGGAGAAAACTCGTCACCATCACTTGAAGAAAAGGTGAAATCGATGGAGACAAGTTCCGCCCAATTTCAACAAGAGACCAAGGCATGCATAAAAAACTTGGAGACACAAATAAGTCAAATGGCTGCACACATAACAAAACTGGATGCGCGAGGCGGTGGCCGACTGATCGAAGATTTCCTAGCGCTCTAAGATTCGTCTCCGCAATAGTACGGAGTCGATTGTAGATGCGGCAAGTTGTCTCGAGTCGTGTCTCTCGAGGATGGATGTGATCGGCTTTCGGTTTCTCAGTTGTTCTTATCGTCGGTTTTGATTAAACTAATTTAACCTAAGAAAGCGGTAGTCATTGTTTGGTTTGAAGTTTTATAACTAAGATTTTAAATTGAAATATAAGATTTAAAAACATTAAAACATTTAAAAGAAATTAAAGCTTATATTAAAAARGATRAATCTAAACTAATTAACTTATTAAAACTTAATAATTTGAAATCAAGGAAAATGGAGGGAAAATTAAAGTCAAGCTTATTTGAATAAGTRAACAAAATTYACTTAGCATTTAATTAAAGGTTTAAAAAGGAAGATTATATAAAACTTTTAAAAACTTAAAGATTGATCTAACAACTTAACAACTTAAAAGCATAAGTTCATAAGSTAGAAAGCTATAAAATGAAATRGAAAGTTTGATAATCAAAAGAGCCACTAAACTATGATCCAAAACATAACACAATATTAAAAAGGAAAATCATGAAAATAAAARWAGATTATAGAAAGATATTYCCAAATGTATGTGATTACACAAAAGCTTGAAGGAGAAAAGCTTGAAAGCTGAATGATTCTTCACAAAGGAAACCTAAAACAAAGCTTGYTCACTAACTAGCTAAGATCTAAACTTAACTAATCTATCACTAATRACTAGGATTTATGGAAATTAAAACTAAGCAAAATATGAAAAGGAAAGTGTTTCTGGATTTGGAAGAGCTTCCTTGGGGAAGAAAGCCTCTGGTCAAGTTTTTTTCTTCTTGAAATGACGTCTGATTACTTAATACTTCAAAAATCCTGCTTTTCAGTCGATCGACTGAAAAAGCAGTCGATRGASTGGCAGTCGATCGGCCATGTRGGCAGTCGATCGACTGCATCYTCAAAAGCGGCCAAAAGCCCTGYAATTCAGTCGATCTTRGGAGGACCCAGTCAATCGACAGCAGTCGATCGGCCAAGTAGGCAGTCGATCGACTGCGTTGTCCAAAATGCCAAAATTCCCTGGAATCCAGTCGATTTTGCCGGTTCAGTCGATCGACTGAACAATCAGTCGGCCGACTGGATTCCAGCGCCCGGCTCGATTTCTCGTTCTTTTTGCGTCCGCCGGTTTATCGAACCTCGTTCGTTGCGCTTCATTGCTTTGTCCGTCCATGCCCGAGTTGAGTATCAATGATCCCAAACGAGCATGGGCCCCGCTTGGACGTCCTACGGCCAAGAAAACGGAAAAGTGAAAAACTAAAAAAATTAATAATAAAACGTATGAAAACTAAGAAAATCTAGAAATACGAAAAACGGCCAACTCGACTCCTAAAGCAACAAAAAGCAAGCGAAAAACACGCAACGTGAAACAAAAAAGGTAATGAAAATATGTACAAAAAGATGCAAATCAACAACCCCACACTTGGAACGGTTGCTTGTCCTCAAGCAAAACTATCGTATATTTACAAAACTACCCCCGACCAACCCTAGGCTAATGCACAAAAATAATTCAAGACATCGTATGCTATGTTGTTTGTTAGCTTTGGCTAAAAGGATGACAATGTGATTTGCTAAGGAAATTTAGATCGACTTCCGAAACCTAAAAGGACGTAAACAATCCAACAAGTCGGTCTCCCCGTCCGTGCCCCGGCTAAGGTCTATCCACGCTCGAACCGTTAATCGACTCCCGACTAGCCAAAATCATCTACGCCTCTCTTTAACAAATATATACTAAAAATCGAAACAAGGGGAAAAACGTGCTACACAACAACTTCAAGGATTTATAACGTATCCTTGTTTATTCATCTCTTTGTATTTTTTATTTTTTTCTTTTTTTTTCTTTTTCTTTTTCTTTTTTTTCTTTTTTTTTTGGTACCGTTGACATAAGGTACTTAAATAAATGAAAATACGAAGCTTTCAATGACTCCGATCATTCGTTGCTACTCGCAACTTATAATTTTCTTGATCGAGCACGTGGAGCAATTGATGACTCCAATTTACAAACAAAAAGCTATAGAGAGTGTTTAATGACGAGGGTTAGTCGAGGCACTAGTTCAAAACGAGCACAAGGATAGCACGAAGCTAAAACCAAACGGGAATCTCAACAAGTTAAACCACCTAAATCAACTAAATTCGATCGAAAATCTAAACATCCTAACAAATCATCAAAACTGCGTCACTTCGCCAAGGGTCCAAGCAACAATAGCACACACGTTTCTCAAACTAACACAAGTAAGCACACGACGAAATTAAAAACCTAGGACGATTCTAACCACCCCACACTTAAAACCTAGCAATGTCCTCATTGCGTAATTAAGCTAATAAAAGCGGTAAAAAGTTGTAGGGTAAAGAAACTGCCCCTATTTCCGGCTCGTGTTGTCGTGGTTGTGCAAAGGTTGTTGCCGGGAACCGAGGTAAGCAACAATATATCTATATGGTTTGGCAAGGTGGAAAAACGTGCACAAAAACGAACTATGTACAAAAACGAAAATATTTTGATTTTTGAATTTTTCATTTTGTTTGGATTTATTTAATATATATTTTCCTTTTTTTATTTGTTTTATGATTAGAAAATATATTTAAAAATAATGAAAAAGAAACTATATACAAAGACAAAAGCAATTAAAAGGATTTTTATAATTTATTTTATTTTATTTTTTATATTTTTTTTTTACAAAAGACGAGATGAGAAATAAACGAACATAATCGAAAGATAAAATAAAATAACACAGAAAAACAATAACAAATAAAAATAAACAAAGGATAAATTAGGAGATTTAACGACGTCTCCTAGGTCGGGCACGAAGGGTCGCGGCCTCGTCTTCCTCCTCGTTTTCGTTTTCACCGTCGCTGTCGTCATCGTCGTCGTCGTCGTTGTCTCTACGCATCCGAGTCTCGACCAAAAAGAGCCGGCGATGGAGGCCGCGGAGAGCTCGGTCGTTTCGTGCCTGCCCTCGTCGAGCCAGTCAAAACGGGTCGTGAGCTGGTCGAAACGGGAAAACACGGCCTGTTGGAAATCATTCCAACCCATCTCGAGACCCGAGCCGATGCTCGGACCTCCGTACTGCGGGGCTGCCGCTTGGCTTGTGCTTGCTCAGAATTGCGCGCCCGAACCGGTGTTCGGGACGTTGCCGGCCTCATCCTGCTCATTGCCTCGGTGGCGTTGGCGTCTCGGGTTTTGGCTCGCCGGTTTCGTCGGGGCTCTCGGCGTTTTGAATGTCAATTCCATGATGTCGACGCGTGCCATATTTGCCGACTCGGCCTCAAACCCAAAGTGACGGGCAAGAATGGTGATCATCGGCCCCATGCCGACTCGTGCGACGCTTCCTCCCCTTGTTTTTCGTATCCCTCGAGTTTGCCCACGGATCAACGGAAAGAACGGGACCGGATGTCCATTCGATAAGCACCAAAGCACGTACACCTCGTGGTGGGTGAGGTTGGTGCTCTCATGCTTGCCCATCAAGACGTGGGCGAAGAACTTGTAGGCCTCAAGTAGAGCCAAATCAGTGATTGACGACGCCGAGTAACGATCACGGGTACCACGTCCACCCGTGACTCTGCCAAAACTCATCCGCGTGAAAACCGGGCAACTGCGTGTACGAATATTGTTGGCAGTCAAGCCCGAGCACACCTTGGAGCACCCCCTGATCGATCCGGTGCACAATTCCCCCACAACGGACATTCCAACCCCCGTCGTCGGTCTCTTAGTACGTGGTGAAGAACTCGAGCACTAGCTCCCGATAAGCCGGTGCCCGGAATGACGCGAACGTTCGGCCGTTCATCGCGTCGATGAAATATAATAGACGCATGCCGAAACCATCAAAATCCTCGTTTGCCACCCACTCTTCTAATCGATCAATGTTTATGAAATGAGGGGTAGCGAAGTGTCGCTGGGAAAGATTTTGGAAAAGTTCCCCCTCGTAGGTAGAATAGATGGGGAAGGGGGCACCGTAATTTCCGGCGATATCGGGGTATTGGGGAAGGCCGAAAATATTTTCATCGTCGGAGTGGCCGACCATTGTATATGGTGAAAACAGGGAAGAAGGTAGTCGGGTTTGTAGTAGGGAGTTTCAAAAATTGAATGAAATGAAAAACGACGGAAAAAACGAAGTAAACTCAATTCGAATGTTCTTTGGGGAAATTTGTCGAGCACTTTGTGGGCAAGATTTTTAAAGAAGAAATTCGAAAGAGAAGGGCCCCAAATTCCTACCCAAACACAACCAATCAATTGCCAAGTTCCCAAAGATATTGAACAAGCGAAGTACCTCGAATCTGGTTCGAAAAAGGAACGAGGAATCGGACAATCCCCAAGG
Organism: Phtheirospermum japonicum; assembly: GCA_014905375.1. Lineage (NCBI taxonomy): Eukaryota > Viridiplantae > Streptophyta > Magnoliopsida > Lamiales > Orobanchaceae > Phtheirospermum > Phtheirospermum japonicum. Next base: position 266,569 of record BMAC01000816.1, on the reverse strand, counting down.
TGAATTTTAAAAGGAGAAGGGAATGAAAAACTGAGAACTCCCGCGTAAACTGGCTTGCCGATCGACCAGAGTCGGTTTCCCTTTCTTTTCTCTCTTCTTTCTTTTTTTTTTTTTCCGTGTTTTTTTTATATATTCTTGCCTCTCTTCTCAGTCGATTTAGTGGTGGTGGGGAGGGAGACGATCGACTGATATATATAGATCCGCAGGTTCTGGGCAGTCTGGGCAGTCGATCGACTGCATTCTTCGGTCGATCGACTGTAGTCGATCGACTGCCGACAGTCGATCGACTGCTCTTGTCAAAAAGTACGAAAGTCCCCTGGAATCCAGTCGATTCTCCGTTGCAGTCGATCGGGGGCCAGTCGATCGACTGCCTGTCGATCAGCAAATGAACAGTCGATCGACTGGTCT
>BMAC01000816.1:229935-265767 GCA_014905375.1 Phtheirospermum japonicum | reverse complement strand
TTATCCGGGACCCAAGAACAGGTAACGATCATGCCACGCCTTGGTGTTCTCGAGTAGACACACCGGGTGATCAGAATCACCAAGGCGGGCGCGTCGGGCAAGTTGGAAGATCGAGACATCAAGAACGTGGGCTTGCTTCGGTGGTCGTAAGCGTGAGTAGTCGATCACCCAGACGTGATTATCCCAAAATGGGTCGACGTGCTTCTCCGTTTCCCCAACCGTCGTCCTCTTTCTCTCGACTTTAGAAATAGTCGTAGTCGGGCACGAGAGAGTAGGACCCAACACATCTTCCTCGTCCTCTTCCACCTCCTCTTGTTTAAGTAGTAATAAAGTTTCGGGTGGCGGCGAAAGAGGCTCGATCAAATCCACATCCTCGAAGGCCGGCTCAACTACATATTCCTCACTTAAAGCAGGTAAGCTCGACAATCCAAGTGCCATTGGAGGCCCCGAAGATAACACCTCCTCACTTTCCACTACAACCTCTTCACAATACCCGAGAGGGGTGACGTTGTCCTCCGACCCATTCTCTTCGTCTTCAATATCCACCTCATAGCGCTCTTCTTTCGAAAGATCGTCATTCTCGTCAACGACCGTGGGCACTACAACAACAAAGATGGGCATCTCGTCAAGGCACGGTCTGTTAAGATCATCCACGTCATTGGTAATTTGATTAGCGTGAGTCTCCATGCGAGCGAGGCTTTCCATGAGCTCGGTTAAGAGAGACTCCACGTCCGGGAGTTTGGACGTAGACGAATCTTGAAAGAGTGAGGTATAAGGGTCATCGCTCACGGTACACGAGCTCGAGGTGGGTAGATTGTAAGAATCGTAGCTCGACGGAAGGGCGAGTGGAACATATGGATCGTCATAACCCGGATAAAAAGGATCACTAGTCGGTGCATATGGATCTATGCTCGGGTTATGGGGATATGAAAATGGAGGTGAATGTGGAGGGTTTGGGTCATAATGATCGGAAGAGTAGATCTATTCTTTTCCGATCGAAGCATACGGGTCGTCATATTTGGGAGTGGTGTATGGATTTGGATATTCGGGAGTTTGGATGTAAGGGTTTTCGTATGGCAAACTAGCTCGGTAGTTTGCCATCCTCGGCCGGATCAATCAAGCGGCGGAGGCAACCTTTGACCGTTTAGAGTGTGGGCGGGCGGAATCTGGCTCTCAAGTAGGGTTTCCATCGTTCGCTTCTCGAGTATTGGTGATACTAGCGAGGTAACGGGATGTGGGATCTACCCTGCACACACAACAAATGACAAAATATTACGCGTATCGAATGTAAAATAATTAACTAACTACTATTTACGACGACAATAAGAATAATTAAGAATGCCATTGGCTTTAATCCATCCCCGGCCACGGCGCAAAAATTTGATCGAAGATTTCCTAGCGCTATAAGAATCGTCTTCGCAATAGTACGGAGTCAATTGTAGATGCGGTAAGTTGTCCCGAGTCGTGTCTCTCGAGGATGGATGTGATCGGCTTTCGGTTTCTCAGTTGTTCTTATCGTCGGTTTTGATTAAACTAATTTAACCTAAGAAAGCGGTAGTCATTGTTTGGTTTGAAGTTTTATAACTAAGATTTTAAATTGAAATATAAGATTTAAAAACATTAAAACATTTAAAAGAAATTAAAGCTTATATTAAAAACGATCAATCTAAACTAATTAACTTATTAAAACTTAATAATTTGAAATCAAGGAAAATGGAGGGAAAATTAAAGTCAAGCTTATTTGAATAAGTRAACAAAATTYACTTAGCATTTAATTAAAGGTTTAAAAAGGAAGATTATATAAAACTTTTAAAAACTTAAAGATTGATCTAACAACTTAACAACTTAAAAGCATAAGTTCATAAGSTAGAAAGCTATAAAATGAAATRGAAAGTTTGATAATCAAAAGAGCCACTAAACTATGATCCAAAACATAACACAATATTAAAAAGGAAAATCATGAAAATAAAARWAGATTATAGAAAGATATTYCCAAATGTATGTGATTACACAAAAGCTTGAAGGAGAAAAGCTTGAAAGCTGAATGATTCTTCACAAAGGAAACCTAAAACAAAGCTTGYTCACTAACTAGCTAAGATCTAAACTTAACTAATCTATCACTAATRACTAGGATTTATGGAAATTAAAACTAAGCAAAATATGAAAAGGAAAGTGTTTCTGGATTTGGAAGAGCTTCCTTGGGGAAGAAAGCCTCTGGTCAAGTTTTTTTCTTCTTGAAATGACGTCTGATTACTTAATACTTCAAAAATCCTGCTTTTCAGTCGATCGACTGAAAAAGCAGTCGATCGAGTGGCAGTCGATCGGCCATGTCGGCAGTCGATCGACTGCATCGTCAAAAGCGGCCAAAAGCCCTGAAATTCAGTCGATCTTTGGAGGACCCAGTCAATCGACAGCAGTCGATCGGCCAAGTAGGCAGTCGATCGACTGCGTTGTCCAAAATGCCAAAATTCCCTGGAATCCAGTCGATTTTGCCGGTTCAGTCGATCGACTACAAAGTCAGTCTATCGACTGAACAATCAGTCGGCCGACTGGATTCCAGCGCCCGGCTCGATTTCTCCTTCTTTTCGCGTCCGCCGGTTTATCGAACCTCGTTCGTTGCGCTTCCTTGCTTTGTCCGTCCATTCCCGAGTCGAGTATCAACGATCCCAAATGAGCGTGGGCCCCGCTTGGACGTCCTACGGCCAAGAAAATGGAAAAGTGAAAAATTACAAAAATTAATAATAAAACGTACGAAAACTATGAAAATCTAGAAATACGAAAAACGGCCAACTCGACTCCTAAAGCAACAAAAAGCAAGCGAAAAACACGCAACGTGAAACAAAAATGGTAATGAAAATATGTACAAAAAGATGCAAATCACCGACTACCACCTCAAACCGAGGTAAACGCGAAAAATGTGAGTGCCATAACGACGCGAAGTGGCAAGAAAGTAGAAGGCCCGGCGAGTCTATCAAGTGAGCCGGAAAAATAAAGACAAAAAAGTGGAAGAAGAAACGGATCTGAAATGTGCGGAGGACGGTATTCCTAGATCTTCTAATATTGTTCATAACCCCATTATTTCTCCTCCTAGGACCGAGACACTTCTATTTCTGTCGAGAATCAAGCACCGAGCTAAGGAGGACATGGAGAGACAAATACGAGACGTTTTCAAGAAGATGGGGATCACTATTCCACTTGCCGATGCGATCAAGAAAACTCCTCGTTATGCCAAGTTCCTCAAGGACTTATGCACTAACAAAAGACGGTTGAAAGGAGATGAAAAGGTCCCAATGGGAGCAAGCGTATCGGCTGTTTTCCAAAAGAGCTTGCCACAAAAGTGGAGTGACCCGGGCATGTTTTTCATTCCATGCACGATTGGAGACATACAAGTCGAGCGAGTCATGCTAGATTTGGGGGCATCGATAAACGTCATGCCTCGCACCATTTTTGATTGTTTGAAGGTTGGGCCATTGAAGAAAACTGGGGTGGTGATCCAACTTGCCGACCGAAGCATTGCTTACCCTGATGGTGTTGTTGAAGATGTTCTTGTGAAAGTAGATGAGTTAATTTTTCCAGATGACTTCTATGTGTTGAGCATGAACGGTTCCGCATCAAAGTCGCCACCTATCTTATTGGGGCGACCGTTCTTGAACACTGCTCAAACGAAGATCGATGTCACTCGAGGCACTCTAACAATGGAGTTTGATGGTCACATTTGTCAATATAATGTTTTTGATACTATGAAATTTCCTGACTGTGATAACTCTGTTTATGCACTTGATTTTTTGACTCTTTAGCGCAGGAATTTCTAAAAATGCACAAACAAGATGAGCTCGAGAGGTGATACACTAAGTTTGGGGGAGGACTCTATGCTATTGAGTTACCCAATAACCGAGCCAAACTGGGAGGATGAAGTGCAAGAGATGGTTTCAGCACTACAAGTGCTAGAGCCCTTCACGAAACCAAATAAACGCGATGTAAACTTCATCAAACTTCCTGAGTCGCATGAGAAGGTTGTACCATCTATAGTCAAGTCACCAGAGCTCGAACTCAAAACACTATAGGAATACTTGAAATACATCTTTTTGGGGGAGAACGAAACATTGCCCGTAATCGTTTCGTCACGATTAGACAACTTCCAAGAGGCATCATTACGGGAAGTGCTCAGAGACAACAAGCAAGCAATTGGGCGGACCATATCGGACTTACAAGGAATAAGTCATTCCGTGTGTATGCACCGAATTTGGCTCGAAGAGGATGTCGCGCCATCTAGGGAGCCCCAAAGACGATTGAATCCACCAATGATGGAGGTGGTGAAGAAGGAGATTCTAAAGCTGCTTGATGTTGGGGTGATTTATCCCATTTCTGATAGTCGGTGGGTGAGCCCGACTCAAGTCGTTCCAAAGAAGTCGGGGGTGACAGTGGTCGAAAATAAAGAAGGCGAATTAGTTCCAACAAGGATGCAAACGGGATGGCGAGTTTGTATTGATTATTGTAAGTTGAACGCCATGACTCGCAAGGACCATTTTACTCTTCCGTTTCTTGACCAAATGATTGAGAGGTTGGCAGGCCATGCTTACTACTGTTTTTTGGATGGTTACTCGGGATATTTCCAAATTCCTATAGCACCCGAGGATCAAGAGAAGACTACCTTTACGTGTCCCTTCGGCACGTTTGCCTATCACCACATGCCATTTGGACTTTGCAATGCACCGACCACTTTCCAGCGATGTATGGTAAGTATCTTTTCGTAATACATTGGCAATATCATAGAGGTCTTCATGGATGACTTTAGCATTTACGACAACTCTTTCGAGGTATATCTTGAGAACTTATCTTTGATTTTGAAACGTTGTGTCGAAACCAACCTTGTATTAAATTGGGAAAAATGTCATTTTATGGTGGAACAAGGTATATTTTTAGGACACATTGTTTCGTTGAAAGGTATAGAAGTCGATAGATCTAAGATTGACACTATAACTGTGTTGCCTTACCCCGCCAATGTGCGGGAAGTTCGTTCTTTTCTTGGCCATGCAGGATTTTACAGGAGATTTATCAAAGACTTTTCAAAGACCGCATCGCCACTTTGTAGGCTCTTGCAAAAAGATGTGGAGTTTAAGATCGATGACGACTGCAAGAAGGCCTTTGACACACTAAAGGAGCGGCTGACTACTTCTCCAATTATCTAACCGCCAAGGTGGAACCTACCCTTTGAGATCATGTGCAATGCAAGCGACTATGATGTGGGAGCTGCGCTTGGGCAAAGGGTTAATAAGGCGACCCATGTGATCTATTATGCATCGAGGACCTTGAACCCTACCCAAGAAAATTATACTACCACAGAGAAGGAACTTCTAGCTGTTGTATTTGCCCTTGAGAAGTTCCATTCATACATCATTGGTTCAAAGGTGGGGGTTTTTAGTGATCATGCGGCATTGCGGCATCTACTTACACAGAAGGAGATGAAGCCACGACTCATACGATGGATCTTATTACTCCAAGAATTCGATTTTGAAGTCAAAGACAAGAAGGGAGCCGAGAATACTGTGGCCGACCACCTCAGTCAATTAGTGCACATGGAGGACGAGCTACAACTTGGTGAAAGATTTCCGGACGAACAACTACTTCCAGTTGAGCACTTGGAACCTTGGTATGCTGACTTGGTTAATATTCTAGCTGCTCGTGTGTTTCCAATAGCAATGGCAAAATTAAGGAGGGACAAGTTGAAGAGTGACACAAAATACTATGTATGGGATGATCTATACCTTTGGAAGCATTGTGTCGATCAAGTCATTCGAATATGTGTCCCTGAATCGGAGTTCCATGCCATTCTATCATTTTTCCATTCTCATGCATGTGGGGGATACTTAGGGTCAAATCGGACTGTGCACAAGGTGCTGGACAGTGGTTTCTATTGGCCAACGTTGTTTCGAGATGCGTATGAATTTTTTAAGTCATATGATAATTGTCAACGTACGGGGAATCTTTCACGGAGAAGCCAAATGCCCCAAGCGCCCATAATGGTTTGTGAGATTTTTGATGTGTGAGGCATCGAATTTATGGGGCCCTTCCCAAACTCCTTAAAGAACATTTGTATTTTGCTTGCGGTGGATTATGTCTCCAAGTGGGTGGAAGCGAAAGCCACCCCAACTAATGACTCGAAGGTTGTTGCACAATTCATTAAATCTCGGATCTTCTCAAGGTTCGGGATCCCTCGAGCTATGATAAGCAATCGTGGCACCAATTTTTGTAACAAGACGGTGGAGGCATTGCTCTGGAAATATGGTGTTGCTCATAGGCTTTCTACAGCCTATCATCCACAAATGAATGGGCAAGCCGAAACTTCGAATCGAGAGATCAAGTCTATTTTGGAGAAGACCGTCAATTCAAACCGCAACGATTGAAGCATCAAGCTGAAGGATGCGCTGTGGTCATATCGCACGACATATAAGACACCGATTGGGATGTCACCGTATCGCCTCATTTTTGGGAAACCATGTCACTTGCCGGTAGAGCTCCAACACAAGTCGTTTTGGGCCGTGCAGCAATGCAACTTTAATTTTGATGGAGCAGGCGAGTGAAGAAAACTGCAGCTACGAGAGTTGGAGGAGATTCGAAACGAGGCATTTGAGAATTCCTTGATCAATAAAGAGAAGACGAAGACATTCCATGACTTGAAGATTTCGAGAAAAACATTCATGGAGGGAGAGAAAGTGTGCTTTTTCATTCTCGCCTTAAACTATTCCCCGGTAAGTTGCGTTCACGGTGGGTTGGACCGTTTGTTGTCACCCACGTTTTTCCACATTGTGCAGTGGGGATTTTTAGCCCAAAGACGAACAAGACGTTCAAGGTAAATGGACACCAACTCAAACCTTATAATGAGGGGTTTCGCGCTAAAATTGATGAAGAACGGATGGAGTTGGAAGAACCACCTACGTCTTAATGAAAGGACTACGTCGAGCCAAAGACTTTAAATAAAGATGCTTGTTGGGAGGCAACCCAATGTTTACTCATTTTATTTTCTGTTTTTCTTCTTGCAGTAATGGGAGGCGATAACGTGTTTTGTATGATTGGGCCATTTTTCAAAGGAACGTGTGTCGTAATTAATAAGACCGAGACCCTCGATAGTTACCTGGGTGATTTCTCTTCCTACTCTCCCCTAATAATATTTGTGATGAGTTTGTTCTTGTTTTATGTTCGCTTGAGAACAAGCTATTGTTTAAGTTTTGGGGAGTGCGTTATTGGATTTCTTATTGAGGATATTGTGTTAAAGATTTTGATAAATTTTGAACATTTTTGTGATAAATTCCGAGGAATTGAAATAAATGATTAAAAGTACTTGCTTGAATTGCTTTGATGAATTATATTTCGGTTAAATTCTTTAGTCATCATTTGATTAAGAGGTCAATAGTACGCATGTTAGTTCTTTTGTGATTCATTTGTGGGGCATCAATTCTAGATTATTGCGTTGTTGATGTGTAATTATGGTTGCCGTACTCAATATGAGCTGTGTGGGGCCTTGAAGTTGGTGGTTGTGTGATAATATCTCTTTAGTCGAAACAGAAGTCGAATAAAGTCTGGTTGGGGTATACCGGCATGGCGTAAGTAGAAAATTGAAAAATCAAAAAGAATTGGGGTGCTGAAATAACTGCCTATACGTGTACCAAGTGCCATTCGCTTATAAATACCGAGGGCGAAAATCCAATTAAGATGCTAGAAGCTCAACAAATCTATGCACTTACTCAAGTGGCGCAATCCAACCAAATTCTCAAACATGGCAGAGGTGAACTCAATAAATCAAATACCAAATCAAGACGATCCTCCTATCCAGCGCCGAATCATTATCAAGTCAAATCAAGAACGGTAGCGCGGAGCTGCGAACCTCAATTGAAAAATAATAAACAAATAAATGGGAGAGGACGAGATATTTGATCGTGACCAACAATGAATAGAGTCGAGCCATTGAGTAGCGATGGGGCACCATAGTACATTGACGTAGCGTATATAAAAAGGGGTTGCCTAGATGCTGGGATTACTTAGGTCAATACATGAAACACTTAAGATTTTTCTAGATATATAATGGTGTCTAGAGTTCGGATGGGTTCATTTGATCAATTTCAGTGACTTACTTATATTATGTTTGTCCTATACTTTATATCAAATGTTGCTTTAGGACAAGCAAGGTTTAAGTTTGGGGAAATTTGATAGGCGAGAAATTGCACGATAATTAATGGTTTAATTCATATGTTTTTATGTGCTTAATATTCTCATATATGTTTATTTATCGCATATTTATTATTGCGAGTGGAGGAGCACCAATTGTATACTTCTTCTATATTTTGCAGTATTTGGTGCTATATTAAGTAAATGATGTTCCACAAGGAAGTTAAGAGACGAGGATCAACAAATCGGTGAAAGAAAGCAGGCAAATCAGGAGGATGCGTCGATGTCTCGCGTCGATGCTGAGGATGGTTTGCGTCGATCGACGCGATGGGCAGTATTTCATCTCTATCGCGTCGATTATGCGCACGTCGGTCGACACTCAGTCGACAGGAAGCTGCAGTAGCGCCAATTTAAGGTCCGTCGGTTGACGCTCAATCGATGAGAAGCTGCAGTTACGTCGATTCAAGGTGCGTCGGTCGATGCACATGCAAGTCGACGCGGTCAAGAGAAGCGCGTCGATGCTGAGGTCTGGAACGCGTCGGTCGACGCCTGGTCGACGCCGACACGGATGAGTTATTTTATGAAGAAACTTGCGCGGAAAGAAAGAAGAATCCTATATAAACCCGACCTAATTCCATCTCAAAGACAAACATAACATATCCTAGGGTTCTAAGGAGTTCCATAGAGGTCCCAAGTCATTCCAATTCATCCATACGCAAGAGAACTTGAAGATTGAAGATTTAAGACGCAAGATTCAAGTTCTACATATCGTTTCTCCTATTTTCTCAAGTATTATGTTTGTTTATCTGAACCTTTTCTTTTATTTTGTTAACTCCATGAGTGAGTAAACTTATTATCTATTTTTAGGGATGTTGAAACCCTCGTGAAACTATACTATAATTAACTTATGCAATATTATCTTTCGTTCTTCATATGCGATTTCTTGTGTTGTTCTATTCTTAATTCATGATTGCTTAATTATTAATTTGGCTTGATCACCTAGATTAGGGATCGGTTATCTATTGCTAGAAATAGGATTGCTTCCCGTGTAATTGTCGTAATTCCTATTTCGTTGGTAGCAACTAATGATTGTGCATCGTTAGGGATAATACAACATAAGTTAAATAAACTGAGCTTATGTGTTTATTACTTAGATTAATCTATTTACCTGGGTATTAATACTGTTGTTCGATTAAATCTTGAGAGCTTATTCTAGGTTATTCAATACTGTGAAATACCAAACAGTATCGTTGATGTTGGTTACTCATTCGATCCATGTAAAGAGATCATTATCATACATGTAGTAGTTTGTGAGTATCTACGATAAATGTTATGATCATTCATATATCTGATGATAGTGGCTTGAACTCTATCATTAAAGAAAATGTGATAATACGAGTAATATCACCACAACTCTTCTACAACCAACAACTATGCACTTTCTCAAGAATCAAGTAATTGAGAAAGTGGAGACTTCCAAAGTTCTCTTGATAGATGTACATATCGGAGAGAGGTGTACGCTTTAGGGGGAGTCTCAACATAGGTGTGTTGTACTCTTTTTCCTTAGACAAAGTTTTTTTTCCATTGGGTTTTATTACCTAGCAAGGTTTTAACGAGGCAACAATAAAACACCATTTCACAAGGGGGAGTGTTGAAGGAAAAACACAATTAGTGTGCCTTCGTCAACAAGTAACTGATGTGGGACAATTTAGGTATTTATTATCTTTATGTATTATGGAAACATGTAATTGATACCTTATATAAAGGGAGTTTTTGATGAATAAGAGAGCCCTAATTTCTACCGTCTCATTTGTCTCTCTTTTATATCTTCTCCTTATGCTTTTACTTTTACATATAATAATTTATAATTAGATTATGAATACTTAGTTAATAAATCCAGAAACTAAAAATCATAACCATATAAAATAAATATGAAAATTATGAAAATATTATAAATACTTTTTTATTAAAAAAAAGATTATTATAAAATGATAAAAGATAATATGTAAAGGATTAGAAAATGCATAATAAAAAATAAGAACTTGTAAATAAATTATTAATACTTATTTCATAAATATGGAAATTAATATATAATAGAAGCTATAAATATATATAGTGTAAATTTGGTAAAATGATTCTTTACAATCTATACTGTACGTGCTTTACATTTTGAAATTTACACTATTTTTTTGTTGTAAATAACAATCTATACTATACATAATTCGTTATTTGTAAATTTCGTCTAATATTTCCTTAAAAAAGGTCGTTAAAATGAAGTGTGCTTTACACGCGGGTAAGCCCGTTGACTTTTTGGAGAGAAATGAGTCGAATGTTGCATTTAACAAATCTCGAGCAGTACAGTCGCAACCGGTAACAAAAAGAAATATTAGGTTGTAAAGAGTAAAAAACCCTATAGTACAGGTTGCAAAAAATAATTTTTCCCGACAAACACTGTGATACATTGTAATATAAGATTGTATCATAATATTGCATAAGGAAAATGTGCAAAAATGAAATTAATGTTTTGGTTAGAAGTAAATATGATTATATTATAAGATATAATTTTTTAATGATATCTTTTTAAAATATATTACTAATTAGAATATTGTTATCAAAAAAAATTATAATATCATGTAACGATTTTGTGTGTGTGTGTGTGTGAGAGAGAGAGAGAGAGAGAGAGATCGAAGTTCTACTTTTTACTATATGTATAATACTATTACACAAATTCCATATTTATATTAGATTAATTTGTCCTTCAAACTATAAGATTCTTCAACTTTGCACTTCAATTCCCCGTCTGTGAAATGTAAAGAGAATATTCTACTAAAAATAAATTTTAGGAGGTAACGTTGAAAATTCATATAAATTAGGGGGGAAAAGTGACAATAACTACTTCAAGAGGCAATGTTTATAAAACGCATACATTGGGGCAAAAAGTACATTTTCCCATCTTTTCCGAATCTATCCTTTGACCCAATACTTAGTGGCCCATATATCTCATACCAATATTGGTTCGTCGTATCTATGATATCGTGTCCCATGCAACCTATGATGCACGGACACTTCAAAATATGATATTTTGCCGTGTCGTGTCCTGTTTTACATTATAATTTACGTGTCATAAACGTGTCCGCGTGTCGTGTCACGAGTCGAATTCCCGTGTCGGTGCAACCTAGCATGCAACCCAAACCCAATTGGTTTACAAAATCAATTAAGGTATGACTATTAGCACATCACTTTCTAGGTGCTTTTACGGTCTGTCACCATTGTACGGACCTGATCGTATGTAAGTATTTTATAACTATTAGATTTAGTTTAAAATCAATCTAATTCATCAATTTCTTATAGCTGAAAAGGTATTAAAACACATCTGTACAACAGTCTATACACGTATGTACACATTTTTTGAATAAATATATAACATTAATTATATAATTATAAATTTAACCTTATCCAAAAAATTAAAATAAATAAAATCATTTTATTATTAATTTGTTATGTAATAATAATAATGTAATGAGAAGCGGGGGTCGGTCGTCAGCGCCAGCAACACCAATGGTTGGAAATTTTCTGGTAGCTCGTTTGCCCTTAAAGCTTTATAAATTTCATGTCGAATTGTTTGTATTGGCGAGTAAAATCTAATTATCCGATTGTCTTAGCGAACCGATCTCAGAGTAGTTTGAATGGAGCCAAGAATCGCTGCTTGCAAGCATCCTCCTGTTTTAGCCGTTTGGGTCATCACAAGCTTACAAGATTTGAAAAAAAAAAAGTCCAAGGAGCAGAGGGAATTTAATTTCTCTCATAAAGGAGTTAAGGGACCTAGATTTTCCACAGTAGTAACGAGAGAATTTTCATTCCCTCGGCTCATTCAAATTTCTTAATAAATTTTAAAAAGCATAATTACATTGATACAACTCATACAATATCATTTTACACATAAAACGCAACTAACATGATATAATTCCCATTGAATGTATTTTCATTGATCAACATGTCATTTAATATTAATGGTATACGTGATACGATTAATTATATATATTATACTTATAAGAATCGATCTTTTAACTCAACCTTAGATGCAGCCGCCTCCATCCTGGACTTGAACCAGAGACCTCGCTCGTGAAGTAAATCATCGCACCTACGGTCCAACCAATTGGGAGAGAATCAATAGATTCTTTTTCGGGAGCGATTCATCCTTCCCGAACGCAGCATACAACTCTTCGTTGTACTGCTCTCTCCCTGTCTCTTATACACATCTAGATGTGTATAAGAGACAGACCCTAGCATTCAACTGCATATTTAAGAAATTATATGGGTACTTTCCACGTTTTAGAAACAAAAAATATACTAATTAATTGATAATTAGTTTTTTTTAACAAATCCAAGGATCCGAAGGGATTTACATTTCCTCATAAAGGAGCCGAGGGACCAATATTTCCCTCGGTAGTAACTTTAGTTCCCTCGTCTCCTTTCCAAGGAATATTAAATTTCTTGGCTCATCGGCTTTTTTTTAAAGGATAAATGTAATTACATTAATACAACTCATATATAATGTCTTTTTATACACTTAAATGTAACTAATATGATTTTATATATAATTCTCATCAAATGTATTGTTATTGATTGATATGTCATGTAATATTAATGGTATGTTTGATACGATTGATTATATTATACTTATAAGGAAAAATCTTTTTATTCAACCGCATATGTAATTAACGTAAGGGTGCGGATATACGCACCCCAATTTTTTATTAGTTAACCCCATTAAAAAATTATTCATTAAGATTCCAAAATTAACCTTACACTTTAAACACCCCAACGGCTAATATATTAATATATAATATCAAAAGGCTCAAAACAACAAATGAGCAAAGCCCCTTATTTAAACCGCCCCAAATTCAACTGCCATAATCATCAACAACAAATTAACAAACTTAAATTCACAACACACAATCTCTTTTTCTCTCTCTCTTTCTCGCTCTGTTCATTGTCAGGATATTCTCACCTTTTCAATTTCAGTTTAATATATAATATATATATATATATAAACATAATATATATATATATATATATATATATATATATATATATATATATATATATATATTAACAAACCCGGTTTAATTAATTAGTACAATGATCGGCGGCCATGGTGACGGCAATGGAAGAGGTGGCGGTGGCAGCGAAAGGGACTGCTAGCGGAAGGTTGAGAAGATGGTTGGGGTGTTTAAAGTGTAAGGTTAATTTTGGAATTTTAATGAAATTTTTTTTTAATGGGGTTAACTAATAAAAAATTGGGGTGCGTATATCCGTACCCTTAACGTAATCCCGTTATTTTTTAAGAAAATACAAGGGTACTTTCCATGTTTTAGAAAAAAAAAAAAATTGATCATTAAATATATATTTTTATTTAAAAAGCCAAGGGAATTTTTGTGCCCTCAGTTTTTTGGATTTTTTATAAAAATAAGAAAATGAGACTAACAAGGGACATTAATTCCCTTGATCCTTGACCTAACTTGAGAGCAGACTGCCCACTGCTCTCATTTTGAGAGAGAGAGAGAGAGAGAGAGAGAGAGTCGAGAAGAAGAGAAAGATCCACTGCTAGTGAAAGTTAATTTTTATATCCTTTTTTATTTATATTTATTCTATATTCCATCGTTAATAATTAATTTTTTTTAGGTATAGTTTTGAATTTGGTTTAAATTAGCTAGGGATTCGAGTTTGAGAATAAGGATTAAGGATTAGAGTTTGAGGTTAGATTTGGGTTTGTAATATGCTATGAATTTAAGATTTATCTCAAAACTTGAAATAAAGTGTGGTTTAATTACCTAATTATGAGTTAATTAGGGGTTAATTATATAATTTGAATTAAATTAAGGGTTAATTATATAATTATAAGTTAATTAGGAGTTAATTACATAACTATGATTATGTTATGGGTTAATTACCTAATAAAGATTTAATTATGGGTTAATTATGTAAATGGTTAAATTGAGGGTTTGTTATGCAATTAAGTTAAATCAAGGGTTAATTACATAATAAAATTCATATATGGGTTAATTATATAATTATTATTCGGTTATAGGTTCCTTACCCAATTAGAATCAATTTACGGGTTAATTACTTATTTAGGATTAAATTTAGGGTTTGTTGTGTAATTAAGTTAAATTAGGGGTCAATTATGTGAGTACGATTAAATTTACCTAGTTAGGATTAAATTAGAGGTTTGTTGTGTAATTAAGTCAAATTAGTGGTTAATTACATAATGTGATTCAAATAGGGGTTATTATGTAATTATAACCCAATTATGGAATAATTACCTAATTAGGATTTAAATTATGGGCTAAATACCTAATTAAATTAAATTTGGGGTTTGTTGAGTAATTAAATTAAATTATGGGTTTATTACCTAATTATGATTAAATTAGGGGTTAATGAAATTCGGACTAAATTAGGGGTTAATTACCTAATTAAAAATTGTTGAATTATTTTTTGTTTATGAATTATTGTAGATATATTGATGTGTTAATTGGTTGTGGTGTTGTAATAGGTCAGTGATGGTTTTGTTGTATATGACAACGTTGGGGGTTGATGACCAGATGTACGACGCCGGTCAGGAGGTTTTGTCCCTCCAATAACGAATTTCAAAATTTTATAAACTTGTGGTTTTCAAATGTGTTTATTGGATGTTGGTTTTGTGGTATATGGTGACATGGGGGGTTGATGATGTGGTTTATGACACCGGCCGGGAGATTTTGTCACTCTAATAACAAATTTTTAAATTTGTACTCTTTTTTTTTTATGCATCTCCTCTAGAATACCATAGACTCATTTCAAATTTAGAATCATATAGAGAGTTTGATACTAAATCCTAGACTTTCCACTTGTTTAGACAGTTTGAGAGCGTGATTGTAATATGGCTATCTTATGTGTATATATTTTGTTGATTTTTAAATTTTTGTTTCTGTACCTCTCTTTTATTCTCAGGTGCACTGCAATATATATCAACTTAGAGAATTAAGGGGAGATGTCATCAAAATATTTAGGCTAACAAAATTCATACACTAAGATGCTTATTACTGAATGTCATATTTTCAAACGAGATCGACCTCTTACTAATAATTTCGAAATTTGTTATGTATATAGACACCCTCATAATGCCCGTTTATCAATAAATCAATTACTTAAATAAAAATCATAAGACTATAGGATGAGTTCCTATCGTAGTTGGATGTAGAGATGAACGGTCAACGACTTACTATCCTCATAATTTGGGGATGGGGTCGAGTATTTCACTGAATTTGATCAAGCACATTCTACACATAAGAACGGAGAGATATTGAAATGTCCTTATAATCATAATAAATGTAGAGATTGTATGTTTCTCGACATCAATGAGATAAAATATCATATTTATATATAAACTTATCGTGCGTAAAGACATCTAGGCACCACCTATTACCATTATAGTTTTCATGCTGGAGGACCCTACTACATCGCTTCACAAGAATCATCAAATGTATACATCTATATAGTTCAAGATGCAAGCATTCATAATTTAATGTGGTTGCCGCAGTAGAAGAGTCCCCGAACCCCGAGGCCCAAAATTTTTATGACATGTTGAAAGCTAAAAATTAGCCTTTGTATCGTGGGTGCGAGGGACATACTCAGTTGTATCTAATTTTCCATCTTCTGAATTTGAATTCAGAGAATCACATGTCTCAAAAACTTATGACCAAGTAACTAAATTAATTGAAAGATATTATACTGAAAAATAATCCCATACATGATAACTTCTACAACAATAAAATTTTACTGAGGGGTATGGGTTTACTGGTCGACATGATAGGTTGTTGCAAGAATAAATATATGATCTACTGAAGAGACGATTCTGACCTGAACAATTAAAAATTTTGTAATGAAACTTGGTTCAAACCTGTTTCTCACTATAATGCAAAACAATGAAAGCCACGTGTTGCATATTAGAAGATGCATTACTTTACATTAACTCCCCATTTACAGAGGTTATACGCATCTGAGGCGGCTGCAAAGGATATGAGATGACATGTCGAATATGTGGTTGAAGATGGTGTTATCTGCCACCCGTATGATTCAGAAGCTTGGAAATATTTCAGCCATACTAATCCAGATTTTACAACCGAAACTTGAAATTTAATATTGGGTCTTTGTACATATGGATCTCAGCAATTTATAAGTTTTGGTGCACAATATTCCTCGTATTCTATTATAGTTGCACCATACAATTTGCCTCTCTTTATGTGTATGAAAGAACAATTAATGTTCCTCGGTGTTCTTATATCAAGGCCGGAAAATCTAAAAGATAAACTATATATATTTCTACAACCTCTAATCGTCAAGTTGAATTAGTTGTGGACGGTTGGTGTTCCCTCATATGAGATGTCTAGCAAAAAAACTTCTAGTTGCAAGCAACCATTATGTGGACAATAAGAAATCTTTCTGCTTATTCTAGGTTGTCTAGTTGGAGTACGTTTGGGTGAATGACTTGCCCCTAATTTATGGAATGCTTGTTTGCATTTACTCTTAAGTATAGCGAGTAACAATCATGGTTCGACAATTACCAAAAAAAAAAATTGAATGTTGTCATCGTTCTCGAAAAGATAAATGACATTTTAAGAAAAGATGACTAGTCGAGACTTTGGCGCCCAACATTCGGTCAGGGATGAAGATCTTGGCAGAGATAAAAAGATTGGGGGATTATTGATGTCACTGATCTAGATGCAACAAGCATTAACGCACAAATATCAGAAACGTACTGTGGGAAGAAAAGAAGCATCTTATGGGATTTTCCATCTTCGAGAACAAATTAGATTAGCCACGATTTAGATGTTATACATATAGAGAAGATGGTGATGAATGTAAAAGAGAAGAGGAAGGATACTCCTAAAACAAGGGAAGATTTGAATGACTATTATAATCATTCAGAGCTGGCGCCAGACGGATTAGAAAAGTTTCCCAAAACTTGTTACACGCTTGACAAGGCGTAGAAAGCTGCATTGTATGGATGTATTAAAAAATTAATTTCCAGATGGGTAAGCATCAAACTTGGGGCGTTGCATCGATAATACGGGATTGTGCTTGATCAGAATGAAATTTCATGATTGTCATGTAGACATGCAAAGGTCGATACAAATTTCCTTTCATGAACTGCTTTCTCTACTTTTGTGGTAGACTCTCACCAAATTGAACTTGTTCTTCAAGGACTTCACGTTAATAGACATTGTGTGTCAAGATATGAGTCATGTAGAATGTGATATTTTTCTAATGTTGTGCTAACTCGAACTAATCTTCCCTCCTAATTTTTTAACGCAATGGAGCATCTATGTGTTAATTTAGTGTATGAAGCAATAATTATTGGCCCAGTGCAATGCAGATGGATGTACCCATTCGAGAGGTATCTTTGCAAACTAAAGAACAATGCTAGTGTTGAAAGGTTAATAGAAAACACACATCTAGTTGAAGACGCGTCAACTTTTAGTTCATGCCATTCTGAAGACCACGTGCTAACTAAAAGAACAACTTTGCCTAAAAACGATGATGAATAAGATGATGTTGACAATGATGATGAAGTTCCTCGGTATTTAGAGAATCTTGTGAAGCATTCTAAAAAATGGAGAAGGAATAATGAAGTAAATTAATAATTATAATTGTCAAATAATATTTCTTATTAAATAATATTTTTAACCATAAACATAATTATAGATTGTGTTGTAAGTCGGTGAACATTTCATCTTTACTGAGAGATCATGGAGAAGGAATTTAATGCTCTTGGGTGGAGGTTTTAGGCGGTCCCTATTTATATGCGTGAGTCGTGGTGGATCATGTTCCAGGTAAATAATTTATGCATGTATAATTCATTAATGTTTGTTAAGAATCGTACATATATTAAGTTTACATATTTTGTTTTGCAATCGTTATTTATGGGATAAATACAGGGAGGCCGATATAAATATGATATTTTTCAAAGATATGGGGAGAAAGTACAGCAAACGACTGAACGAGCATAAACAGACCCATGCAAAGATTAGTACGAGGCCATCATATAATGATGAAGACGTTTGGAGGTAACACACACACACACACACACACACACACACACACACACACACACAGATATATATATATATATATATATATTTATTTTTTTACTTTTTAGTAAATTATAACTTTTTGGTATTATAAATGATTAATACTTTTATTTTCTATCATGCATCTCAACTAGGGAATGGGAGACATAGTGGGATAAGACTAAGAATAAAGCCAAGTCCGACCAGTGCAGCGCGAATAGGCGGAGCGAGCCTATTGGCCCGGGTACAGCTATGTCGAAGCGCATCAGGGGGTCTAAGTTTCTGATTGATCATTCACTTGATATTGTAAGTAACTCTAATAAATACTCTTCAGTAATTTTTTATTTTTTTATGGTCAATAAATACTCTACATTTATATAGTTTAATAAAAAAATAATGTAATGTTGATCCAAATGGAAATTTGATGAACTCTATATATAATAAAATATTTGGTAGTTTTAATCACTTATATTATATAGATTTTTTAATTTTTCTGGGCATAAGGCGTGCCCGACCTTCAGCCTACCGATTGGAAATTTTTTTGGCAAATGAAATTTGTCTTATTTAATTATTTATGGTATTTATAATTATTATTGATATTATTTTGATAGTATATTATGTAGTTTATTAATAAATTAGTAATCGAAATAAATCTAACCCAATATTTATAATTTCTTTGTTCATATTAGTTAATTTGTAACTATTGTTAATATTAGTTTAATATATATTATGTAGTTAATGAAAATTTTAATAATTAGAAT
Source organism: Phtheirospermum japonicum (assembly GCA_014905375.1). Taxonomy (NCBI): domain Eukaryota; kingdom Viridiplantae; phylum Streptophyta; class Magnoliopsida; order Lamiales; family Orobanchaceae; genus Phtheirospermum; species Phtheirospermum japonicum. The sequence goes on along the minus strand of BMAC01000816.1, from coordinate 246,731 downwards.
AAATCTAATACAATATTTATATGCAAAAATATTATTTTAAAAAGGAGTAATTATTTTTTACCCCCAAACTATTGCGTTATTCACATTTTACCATACAAACTATGCGCAATTTGCAGTTTACCCCCTGGAACGGGATGTTTGTGGTTTTGTAATCAAAACCAGATGATGTGGCACAATCCGGTTGTGCCACGTCATCCGATTTTGGTCACAAAACCACAAAAAATCTGGTTTAGGGGAAATTGTAAGTCGCGCATAGTTTGTATGGCGGATTGTCACAAATAATAGTTTGTATGTTAAACTGTGAAAAACACAATACTTTAGAGGGTAAAAAATAATTGACCCTTTTAAAAATAAATACATAGTTTATAAGTCCAAACATTTACGCCCTTAATTTCACATGCATATAAGAGCATCCAAATAATACATTTAAGAAATCCAAATATTTAGTTATATGAATGAAACAAAAATTAAAAATATATATTATCCTACATAATATATATTATATTAGATAGAAAAAAACATCACTATTTGAATAAATAAAAAACCGAATATATGGTTCATTTAAGGGATGCCTAATAAAGATGATTTTTACTTTTTCTAACAGTTCATTAAATCATTCGAGACAATTACAGTTTTTGAATTTGTATTACTATGTTGTATGTATATTTAATTATCATTTGGACATGTTATATGTTGTTTTATCTTTACTTGCTTAGTAAATAATTTTTGAGGTAACCAAATAGAAGATTATATAAATCATATTAATACCTTGAGTATTTATAAGAAATTAGTCATTTTTGATATTAGTCGGATAAGTATAACCCTATAAAATATAATCATAAATATTCAATAATTTTTAATTTTTTTTAATGGTTAATAAATAAGATCTACATTGATGTATTATATATAATCCGATAAGCAGTGTTGTAATATTGATCTAACTGAATATTCTAATAAATTCTATAAATAATAAATATGTTTGTACTTTTTTAATTATATTATATAGTTTTTCTTTATTTTTCAATTCACATCTTATTCCCACAACGTAAAGTTTGTAAAGAGAACATGGACATTCAAAAATATATCATATAATGAACTATAAGAAGTGTGAATAAATTATATTAATAAGTTTCATTCGAACTATATAGGATTATGAAATTTATTTTTCTTAAATCAATTAATTTTAATTCTTTTATTGATCATCAAATTGTATTTTTGATAGAGTTTGTATTTTGATTGTCCTTTGTTTAAACATTAAATTATTTTAATCATATTTATTTTTACATTATAACTATTAAGAAATATTTTATTAATACAAATAATAATAAAAAAATGATTACTTGATTACAAAAAATCTCTTGTTAGTTGATTGAAATTTCTTGGTCAAGTAAAAAATCATATTTGCAAATAATAGAATTTTTCTTACTTATTAATAAAGTACTCATTCTTGATGATAGCTTAAAATCTAGGCATTAAAAAAACTATAGTGGCCGGTCTGGAGAGTCGGCACCAACGCCGGCTGGACAGTAGCTGGCGTTCGGGCAGTTGCCAATAGGAGTGGTGGTGGTGGGATAAAAAGTTGTAAGGTTTATTTCTCGGAGTTTACATAAATAATTTATCTATTGGGATAGTGATTGAATAACTAAAAGTTGTTGACTCATTATTTAATCATTTATTTTATGTTTTAATTTAAAAATTATGTAATCATAATATTTAAAATTAAAACTTATAATATTAATGGCATAATAGAATATCTAATATTATTAATTAATTAAAATTCTCAATATTTAGTAAATGACATATGTCATCCTCTTAGAGAGTACCTACGTCAGGTCCGTATAAGGGATGCCTACCATAGAATTATCCAACTTTCCATACCTTTTTTTTTTTCTTTTTATAAATAATAAAAGTAAAATACTTATTACTCCCTCCGTCCTAAAAAAAATACACTTATGGTTATTTCATACAGTTTAATAAAATATTGGTTAATATAATTAAAGTATTTCCTTTTCATCTATGCCCTTATACTTAATTAATTGTTTATTTATTGTCTACCCAGCCTCCATAAAAGTAAATACTCTTTCCGTTTTTTATTAAGTGTCATTTTAGAGTTTATATTAAGAATTAAAGAACATATAAGTTTGACTAATATAACACTCATGGATTAATAATATTTAAAATTTATATTTCCCTCTTTACTCATGATTATCTTATTACAATATATATTTTTTTGATTATTTAAATAAGTAGAAATAAAATTGATAAAAATAAGTGGTAAAAGTCTCTAAAGTGACAATTAATTTGAAATAAAGATTTTGACTCGAAAGTGATACTTAAAAGGAAATGGGGAAGTATGGGTTGCTTTGCCAAGCGGTTTTTTCAGAAAAGGAATTGTAATTTTTTTTAATTAGTTGAATGAACAAAATATTTTTTTTATCCTTTTTCTAGTAATTTTTTTTTTTTTATATACAAACATATTATTTTACTGTTATACATTAATATTTTGTAGACATATATAAGTCTTTATTTATCAATATAATTATTTTGTATAATTATTTTTAAATTTTTTTGATTTCTTAAAATATTTTTTAAGAAAGTCTTTATTATTCTAAATTTATTTGATATTATTTTATATTTTTTTGCTTTTATGCATATTATTTTTATAAATCTCAATCATACACACACACTAGTTTAATACCCGTGTATTATATGGGATTATCAAAAGAAATATAAGAATATTTTTGATAATTATAGAGTTTTAAATTTAAAATTTAAAAATTCAAAAGATGTATTCTCAACTCGTTTCGTACATGTCTAATTTATTTATATATTACTGTTACTATTAAATAATTTAATATTATAATATTTAAATATAACTCATTAATAATTTTATTTACATACATAGAAAAATTCAAAAAATATCAAATTTTCAACCCGTGTCTAATCCATATTTAATTAATTATTATTAAGTAATTTTATATTTCATTGTTCGATTAAATTACTTAATAATTATTAGTTACATACTTTGTAATATTTAAAAGATGTCATACTCTTAACCCATGCCGCATTATATTGGTGTCTAATCAATATTTATTAATTATTATTATATAATTTTATATTTTATGTTTAAATTGAATTCATTGTGAATAATGAGATTATTGCAAACAACTCACCGTTCAATTCTAATACGTAGATTTAACTATTTCCGTAATTAATTTTTTTAATTAAATTATTTCATATGTAAAATTCTTTTTATTTAAGATAAGAAATTTTGATTTTTTTTACTAATTATTTATGACTTATTTATATTTTTATAGTAGGAGAATGAAAGAAAAATTGAGGAAGGTAAAATATAATAAAAGGAAAAATTATTTAGATATTAGGCTCGTATGACACAAAACAATCGAAGCACTAGAAATCTTTATTTGATAAACAAAGCATACGAAACAGACACATAAATTAGGAGGATTTTGCATTAATATATAGGGATAAATATATATATATATATATATATATATATATATATATATATATATATATATATATATATATATATATATATATATAATATTTAAAATTAATGACAGATAATTAATCTCCTCAATTTCATTAATTGAAATATATGATCTAAACCCTCAATTTCCTTAATTTATAGTTTCAACATATAACATTTGTAGGAATTGTTGAAGATATATATCAAATGAAGTCATTAAATTACTCAATATTAATAAGCAATGTGTCTACCTTATAAATAATCTGATTTGATTTATTGAAGTTGATATTTTAATTTATAAAATATAAAAGATGATTATTGGTAAGATGTATCAAACTGAATCAAACATTCATCAATCTCATTAGTTGCAACCAATAATTATTTCAAAAAATACTTAGCATTTACTCTTTAAGGAAAAATATAATTGGAGAATTATCATTTACAAACATTGTATATACTTTTACAAAGGAAACTATATTTTTAATTTAGATATATAAAAATAATTGTATATTTATATAGATTTCTAATTTATGATATTTATGGGAATATTGATCATTAATCAATTCTATTAGGTGCAATTAATAATACATAATAATATATTATTATGTATTATTATGTATTTCGTATATGCATTATAATATTATGATACGGAAAATAAAATTATCTTTCGATATTATTATTTGTAAAAAAAGTGTGATTAAATACTATATTAATTACGAGTACATTATTATATAAGATTATAATTATCGAATGATTAATATAATTAAAATCTTGATATTATGAAACTTTAATTATATTAATCATTCGATAAATATAATCTTGTATAATAATTAATATACTCATGATTAATATAGTATTTAATCACACTTTTTATACAAATAATAATATTTAATGATAATTTTATTTTTTGTATCATAATAACTTACATAATACTTAGTCATGTGTTTCATAATTAATAATATAAAAGATGTATTGACAATATTTATATTTAGAAAATTATAAATATTAATTGGAAATTCATGGGTTTTTGTTTTTAAAATTGGAATTGTATTGACAACTTTGTGTGTGTGTGAGTATAAGATAAAGATTATATATCTTTTACAAATATAAAATTTTAAAACAAAATTTTAATATTTATATTATTTTAATTTGCCCCCCAAACTATAAGATTTTTTGTACTTTACACCCCAAACTATAAGATTCTTTCACTTTGCCCCCCAACTGCCCGTCGATGAAATTTAGAAGGAATATTCCGCCAGAAATAAAGTTTGGGGGGCAACGTCAAAAATTATTGTACATCAGGGGGTAAAGTGGAACAAAAAAATACTTTGGGGGACAAATTGAAAAAAGCTACATACATTGGGTGACAAAAAAAAATTATCCCATGTTTAATTCTTATGTATAGTTTGATAAAATAATTGTTAGGATATGTTATTTGAGAACTCTTTTTAATTGTCCCTTGAGTTTAATAATTTAGGGCCAGTGGCTGCATTATTTCGTGCTGAGGAGAAACAAATGAGAAGCCAAGTGGTTTTCATGCAAGCATTAACCTAAGGAAGCTAATAAACCTGAGTCGAGAGAAAGTCCTAATCGCTGCTGACAAGGCAAGGGAAAATCTTGCCGTCAAACACAAAGAAACAACTAGTGATGACCCTTGCCGCTAGAAACAAGAAGCGGGCCACTTATTATGAAACCGGATAAAGATTTAACAGCAAGTAAAGGATTAGATTTGACACCTGCAGCAGCCATTACAAAAGGGATGATGGTTTTAAGCTCACCAAGAAGACGACTTTCATGTTCTCCGACGATAGATCAGCAGTAGGCTAATGTGGTGCCATCACAGAAGAAGAGCAGGTACAGAAGCGATTTTGACTTGAAGTTGACTCAAGTGTCGAGAGAGCTCGAGACTTATATATCCAAACAGGTGTTGTGCTCTGTTTTGAAGAACGAGGGTCGAGAGGTGTCTCCGAGATAGAGTAGTTAACAAAGGGGGCGAACCCCCGGGGAGATTTATATTATATTATATTATATACACAAAGCTTCCATTCTTAGCCTTAGAGAAAAATTTAATTTAGTGTTTATTTGTAAGATTCTCCCATCTTTTTCTCTGAATTGTCATACATAATTTATGTAAGAAAATGTAAGCAGCAGAGGAGCTTCACTGTTTGTACTCTACATTGTTTCATGACCTAAATTAAATATATAAAAGAATTTAGTTTGATCATTCTTCAAAACACAAGTTATTATTATCACGTTTCTCGTATTACCTTGTGATGATTTCTGTCTGTCTAGCATTTTAATTAAACTGGCACGTAGAAAAGAAGGGTTCTCCTTACAACTATGTCGAAATCCGAGCACAATGAAGTTCATCCTATATTATTATATCAAGCTAACTAGAGAGCAAATAATTGTGGTCAAGAAATGCTTATTAGTAGAAGAATGAAGAATAGGTTTTAGAATAGTTTCAAATCCACGAAATATGAACTATAATTGATTAAAAAAGAAAGGAAAAAAAAAGAATCCACTGATTCGACACTAGTACAAAAAACACATTCTAGAACAGACAATCTAGAACGGATTTTTCGTCTACGTTGGTGGCATTTTCGTAATTAAAATCGTAATCTTAGAACGGATTTTAAAATGTACGTTCTGAAAATTTTGAGACTGACCACATTTAGAAGGTACTTTTAAATATACGTTATAGTATGTGTCATATCTAGAACGTATATTGCAAGTACCTTCTGAACAAGGTATAAATAATAAAATACCCAGAACGTATAAATAATAATACCTTCTAAAGAATTAAAAACTCTAGAACGTATTGTTATTTATACGTTCTAGCTATCAAACACATAATTAAATAATTGGACTAAACACATAATTAAATAATTGGACAAATTTTAGTAGCCACACAGAAAAAATCTAACACTATCTCTCTCCCGACCCTCTTCCTCTCCCGATACCCAGCAACAAAATCTAACCCAATCTCTCTCCCGGCCCTCTTCCTCTCCCGATACCCAGCAGCTGTAAATCATCGCCCGTCGCCCGGTCGCCCGCCAACACGTCGCCGGTCGACTCCCGCCACCACGCTGCCCGTAGCCCGAACCACGCCATCTCGTCGCCTCCAACGTATTTCAATTTGGCGGTCCACAATCTACATCTTCAGTGGAGTTCGAGGAGATTCGCTTGAATCTTTCAATTCCTCATCTGATTTATACGGTCGGAGAGGAGATTGTAACGACCAAGTTTTTATTGTTTTTATAATATTAAGCCAATTTTTTTTTATTATTATATTCTATTCTTTCAAATACACTAAGTCATTATTCAAATTCAATTGAATTATTTTCAATTATATTATTTTTATTTTTACCAAAGCTCAAATTCAATAACAATATTGTGTTTTACAAAAGCCTAATCCAAGCCCAATGGCAAGCCCAAATTTAAACAATTATTTTTATTATATTATTTCACCAAAGCCCAATCCAAACCCAATGACTTGGCCCGATTTCAACAAAAACTACAACCCTAACTTTCTAAAAATATATCCATCTTGGTTTCTAAAGAAAACCCAAACCAACATAATTTCTGCTTGTACGGCCGCAAGGTAAATCTCCCTTCTGTTATTCCATTTTTTGTCAAGAACAAAGCCTTGTAATCAAAGTTTTCGGCAGCCACCGTAATCGGATCGACTGCCGAATTTAATCCCAACACCACCATCCAAATTCCGACCCAAAACCCACGAGCATCACCGACTGCCAGACCCCCCCGAGAACCAGCCCACAGCGACTGTCGAGTCAAACCCGAACAGCCATAGCTCAGCGACAACACCCGCCGCCAGCCGAGGCCACCACCATTTATCGCCACCGCTACAAGCTACACGAACGGGCCAGCATCGGGCCTCGTCGTCGTGCTGCCACCACGACCCTTTTCTAACCAACCAAAACAACCCAAGAACCCACGACCCGACTTCCACATCACCATCACCATCTCCGTCCAACGAGTCAAAACCCGGGCGAAACCCACAACCGAAACCTCCGCCATAAACCGCCGTTAAGGTTGCTGTCGAGAGGGGAAGAACAACCGCCGGCCCGATCGAGACCCAATATCCACGACTGAAACCCACATCAACCCAAACCCGAAGCCATCCCTGCCGTCAACAACACCACCACGGCCCGGTTCAGGAGGCCCGCGCCACCAGTGGCCCACAACCTCCACGCCTGCCACCCAACAGCCCCTACACTGAACCACTGCCACTGACCCATAGCCGAGGTGCCGCCGCCTCGCCGTTTCCTTTCGCCGTCGTCCGATTCAACCACAACCTATAAAATCCTTCCCAGCCGTCCAAATCGCCAACCCGTTCGTCTACCTCCGTTGCGAGTCGTCCCACACAGCCGCCGGTCTCCGAACGCCACCGCTGCCATGGGTTTCCGCCATTCTAGAGAAGGCGGAATCGCTCGAAGCCCAATCGCCGCTCAAGTCGCCGTCGCAGGTTGTCTCTATTGCCGTTCACCGTTCGCCGAGCCGCCGCCGTGGTGTAGCCGAAGGGGGGGGTGTGCTGCAGCCATTTCTGGATTTTTGGGGGAAAAAGGAAACAGACGGGTTCTAATGAATTTGGGCTAAAAATCCCTAATTCATATACAACAACTTTCAAAAAATTTCCAATTAGCCCAAATACTTTTAGCCTTGTTCAATTGAGTTCCTGATTTACCAAAAACCCCAATTTTAGCCCCAGAACTTATCAGAAACTCCATCCCATCCCATAAGCATTTTAAGTTATCTTATTTCCAGCTCTCCAACTTCATGAACATTACCAAAAGCATCCATATCTACCAATTTATTTAAATTCCATGATCGGGCGTTCGAATCAAGGTTACGAATTCATTATCTTTTCAATTATTTCAAATAAATTTTTAAACACAAGTTCTAAGTTAAGCTATTATATTCAATATAGGAAATGAGGGTTCTCGAAATTAGGATTTTCAAGCACAAGCATCTACATTCAATTTTCCACGAAACGCATTCAAAGGTGGATGATTCTAAACTATTTCAAAACTATGTTTGTCTATATTAAATGCTATTATATGAATTATCTATGTCTCAATGCAACATTCCATAGTAGCTTTCGAGCTAAAACAATGACAGTGTGTTGTAGCCATTCATTTATGATTTATATGATTTCTTCTTAACATTGCCGAACGTGTTCTATGTTTGTCTATGTTAAATGCGATTGTATGAATTATCTATGTCTCAATGCAACATTCCATAGTAGCTTTCGAGCTAAAACAACAGTAGCTTTCGGGCTAAAACAACAGTAGCTTTCGAGCTAAATCTATGGTTGGCCAACATCTATGAACGACTGACAGTGTGTTGTAGCTATTCATTTATGGTTTGTATGATTCGTGTTTAATATTGACAAACAAATCCCCACGGAGCGAGTTGAAAGCTCACACCCATCTTTATCAAACTTTTCAGGTTGAGGAGTTGGATGTGGTACGAGGCGGTGGATGCGAAGATGCTATTTTCAATGTTATTTCTATGAATTGGTATTTTAAATTTTATGTCAAAGTTTAAATAAAGTTTGAGACTTGTGTTTTTCATTTAAGAGTTCATTAATAGTTAAGTTGCTACTATTTTGATTCAGTAAGTGAATCTCCTATTTTAAATGAATGTTTAAATATTATTCACGCTTCCGCTCAATTTATTTTGTGATTGTAATTTATTGAAAACTCATGCGCTTGTTTTTTTGAAAGTTTTGTTTATGAAAAATCAAATGTTACACTTTTCGAAAATGGGGCGTGACAGAGATCGACGAGGAAGGATTCTCGAAGAAGTATGGAAATGACAATTCTGCCCATGTTTCCCATCACGCTCGACGAAGTGCTTGACGTTTTTGCCTCGGTACCTCTCACATCGTTCGTTGACTGTTCTCTCGGCGCCGGTGGATGATTCGAGCTTTTGCGTGTGCCTACTTTATAAATAATTGTCAGAAATTTAATAGCTCGCCCGCAAAATAACGGGATCGCGTGTAGGTTTGGCAAGCTTAACTCGAGACATCTCTCAAGGACTGACGTTCGGGATTTTTAATATTTGTTTAATCACAATTTTTTAAACACGAGAACTTGTAATAAAGTGGTTTTTTTTTTTGAAATTATTAACTATGAATCGAAAAGCAATACTAATTAACTTTAACTAATTATCTAAATTAATTAAACTAAACTAATTGACCAAACTAGCATGAATTGAACTATCACTACGAATATCAAACACATGAATTCTCAAGAACAAAATTAATTCTAAAATTCCCAAGCAACTGCATATCATAAACCGATTATCAACTATTTATCCAAACTAAGCAATAATTAATTAACATGAACAAATCTCATCACCAAGCATGAACAATAAGAAAACGCAGCAACTATATTAATAATAAAACTAAAAATCTCAAAGTCCAAACTCAGCGATTCAACGTTCAACGACTCTAATTATCAAACGAAAAGCAATAAATACTTAAAAAACATGAATTAACTAACAATTAATCTAAGAAAAATAACTAGAGTTTAGAAAACTTATTATTGACTAAAAAGTGCTGAAGGATTGTTGTAGATACGGACTACGAACGGTTGATCTTGGTCGAGAAATTCGGAGCTTGAATGAACATCTCCGTCTCGGTGCCTTGGATCTTGAATCTTCGACGTAGATCTTGAAAATAAATTGGAGGGTGTTGGGAAATAGGTTTCTTAACCCTAGATAGGTGTTTTTGGGTCGTGGATGTCCGTTTAAATCGAAGTATGAAGGGTTTATATAGTTATTGTAAGACTTAGCGCGCAAGAAACCCTAAAATCCGAATTCTGGGCCGTCGCGTCGACGGTGCGTCGACTGACGCGCGCTGGTGCTCGGCGTCGGTGCTGCCTGGGCGTGCGCGTCGACTGGGCGGGTGCGTCGACTGGGTGCGTCGACATCGACGCTTCAGCAAGTTGCGTCGACCGACGTGGATCATGACTCGGCGTTGACGCGCGCAGCTCGGCCGGCGCGCGCAGCGCTCGACAGGATCGGCCGACAGCGCCCGGTAGCAGCGGTTGGCATGGTTCGGCAGCGTCGGCAGACAGTGTCGGCATGGCTCGGCAGGTCTTTCTAGAACCGTTACAGGTAAAAATCCGTTATAGAAAGTCTGACAGTTCTAAATTCTTCAAATCGTGCCCCGTTTTCACCGAAACTCCAATCGTTGGCCCAACCTTGACTACGTCCGAACCTAAATACCTCAAAACACTTAAATTAAACATAAAATTAAATAAAAATATAATAAAATAAGTTGGAGATAAGAAAATACGAAAATAAGCTCATTTTATCCAACTTATACCTAAAACAATAATAAAAACTAAATAAAATACTAATTTAAATCAAGACAAATACATGTTAATCAGTGGACACTCAGCAGCGGTTTGTGAATTATTTAATTTTATATTTCTTATGCTTTTTTATTTTAATTTTTTTTCTCCCTCCGTAATTAGGGTTGGATTCTGTTATTTTCTTCAATTTTTTTTATATGTGTGTCCAGAAAACCAAATTCTGCTGCTTGGAGGATAAAGGATATTTAACTATTTGTCTCGTTACTCTGAAATACAAACTTGTGTGAATTTACTAGTACAACCCTCTATATTTGTATTGTCAGGTTGCAAATAAAGTATAATCTCGAATTCTATATTGATTAATCTACTGTAGAATAATTTGTTTCATCTTTATATTACCTTTACAGAGTGAGTTTAATTCACAGCCTACATTGCTATCAGTTAAGATTAATTATACACTCTGTATTAATTTATAGGTAAAGCTGTTTCTGTCCGACGACTCTCCTTCACAAGTTGGGATCGGAACACAAGACCATCTCCAGGCTAAGGCATTGGGCTCAGGTGGTGGTATGGGGTCTGATGACAATTTACCCCCGGGCTTTGAGGGAGCCAGCCTGCAAATCCTTGGATGGCAAGGCTGTCTCTAATACCTCTGATAAAATGGAAATGCCCTCTCAGGGTAAAGTCTAATTGATTGTTCTTTTGCTCTTTGTGGAAATTTTATTGTAGGGATAATTGCAAAAATATAACCTCAGAGGTATTTTTTTGTAATTTTGAAAGTTAGCTGGGTTTTTTATGTTTATTTGTAATGAGYTCAAACCTCAAGGGTACTTTTTGTAATTAACCCTTACCTTTATGCTTAAGTTCCCATCAGCTGTCTGAGACATTAAAATGTGACTGGGATGAGTTTTAGTTTTTGTATCACAAATTATATTGCATTACATAGTTTGTGATATGGACACGTGTTTTCTGATACTCGTTTATCCCATGTCTTGTGATGCAGTTTCAACTCAATATTGATTGGCAAGTGGTTGCTGGTGAAGAGAACAGAGAGATAGAAATTCAAAATCGACGCGAAATGAGAGTGCTCGAAGCAATCTATCCACGCCCGTCTGCCATTCCTCCAAAATGCGACTTTCATCTTTTATAATTTTGTTTTTTTATTTTTCGTCAAATTACAAAACCACCCTTGAGGTTTAGCCTATTTATAAAAAAAATACAACAATCTTTAGAAATGATAAGTACCTCTAAATACTTTTCTGTTGAGGGTGGTATTCGTGATTTTGTGATATTGTAAATTAATCATTTTCTTACAATCTTTTATTCTCTCTTGAGCAGCCCTTGTGAATTAGCCAACGTCAAAGACCCGACCAACGACCAATGCACCCCGTGGTCCCCATCACTCTAATTGAAGACGAGGATGCCGCAATCGACAGCCCGAGGAGATGAGTGACATGAAAATCCGGGATGACAAGGTACATCTCGACTAGTGTAAGAACCAGTTTATTGTTGAAGTATTATTTCTTCGTAAGTTTATCTTGCCCTGGCTGTGGTTGGACGGACCTAGTTTAACGAGGTTGCATTCCGTTGTAGGAAATAGAAGCAACAGTTGTGGATGGAAATGGAACCGAGGCAGGCCACATAATAGTGACAACTATTGGCGGTCGAAATGGCCAGGCAAAGCAGGTAAGTGAAATTCTCATTTTAAATATATAAAATAAAATAATTTAATGAAAAGATAAATAATAATGATCTCATAAGCCTAAATTGAATTTAATTAAATTAGAATAAATCAAGAACAAAATCAATAATTGGAAAAAAAGAATATGGAGTATAAATGATCTGGTATGGTGGCAACTAAGATGTTATTTTTACTTTTCAGTAATTGGGACCTCTTGTGCTGTAAGTACAGTTTTATTTGCTCATGCTGGTTAACTTTTTCTTTTCTTCATATTGTGTTATATTTACTTTTCAGCCAGTTTACATGAAAAACAAACATAATATACACAGGATCTACTTGAACAATTAGCTTGCCAGAAGTGGGAGGACTTTAAGAAGCATCAACCATATTTTCATATATTTATCTATTTGTCACCAGAATTCTTTGCATATTGGAATTAATTTAATGTCATGGACCTTAAAGATGCATTAATGTAGCTTAGTAGTAACCAGGAGTGGCATCAAAATCTGTAATATATTACTATCAAATTTTCTGCTCAGGGATTTTTCTTTCACTGTTATAAAAATCCTAATACATCTATTTTTGTGCAATATATGACATATTAAGTGGATTAATGAATGTTTAAAAACTTTTAACAATTTGATGTCATCAGTACATTTGAACGGTTTACTTCTTCAGCCTCGACGACGGTATTTACTAATTTTAAATATCTCCCAAGAAAAATAACTGGATTTTATATAAACTGTAATTTATTGTTTACTAGTGGTATGTGTGTAATAATTTTAATTATAGGTGACCTTGCTGGAGAAGAACTTTGAGGCTGAGAGCAAGCTTGAGCCTGACCGCAAGACTCAGCTGGCTAAGAATCTCGGCTTGCAGCCACGACAGGTGGCAGTTTGGTTTCAGAACCGACGTGCCCGTTGGAAGACAAAGTAGCTCGAGAGAGATTATGACAAACTCAAAGCTGAGGTAAAAAGGCACAGTTTGAACTATAAACTGTTTATGACCTTTTCTTTTTGTTGCTTGTGCTTTGATTAACTTATGAAATAGTTATATATCTCTTATATGGATATGCTTCAAGTGTTTTTTTATGTGTCTTCATTTTATTTAGTCAAGAGCGACTTATGGTTATTTCTACGTGTATTAAGAAAATGTTGATTAGTATAGTTAAGTAGATAAATTGAGTACTAATAGATCCAGCCTAATCATAAGTGAAAAGATATTCCCGTGTATGATGTTGTTATCTGATTGACTTGCTGCCCTTGATAGTAATATAAGGAATTTATTTGTCTTAACTTTTCAAATGTTTGGTGATCTATGGCCTTCCGCCTTCATTATGATGTAATATATTGTTCCGATTTGTTACATTCGATGAATAATTCGGTTATTCATCAGTTTTACGATGACAATGGGTGCAAAGTATAAACTAAGATTTTTTATTGTGTCCTTTGAACTCAGGCAGGCCATGGTTGGGATGTAAAGTGTGTTGACTTGCATTCTACCAAGTCATTATTAGTTTCCGGTGCATGCCTTATTAGTTCATGTATAGCGAGTAGTTCTCTATTTCTAGAATCCATTATTTATACTTTTCATTGGTATTTTCATAGGTGGGAAAGACAATCTTGTCAAACTCTGGGATGCTTTTCAGATTTTGAAAGAGATGGGGCCCAATGTCACTGATATTCTAATCTCCTTAGATGATTCATGGAATGATGTTAATGATGAAATAGTTTTCCTAATGTCTATAATTCATAATCTCACGTTAAGTTATCGGACATGAAATTAGCTTTCAGGGTTTTTATTTCTTGATAGCAAGCGTGCATACAAGTATATCGATTATTATTATTTATTTTTATTTTTTTGGGTGAGGRGMTGGTAGGATTGAWCCATCAATTMATTCTCATTTACTGAATACCTCAATGTATAATAAAATGCCTTTCAATTTATTTATGTTCAATTTGTTTATTTTTCTGTAATTTGAATGCATTAATAATTTTGTCGGTTAATTTTGCTTTCTTGTTTATGTATTTATTGATTATGGAAATATAATAATTTAGGTCAAACTAGATATAAAAACGGCATCGTAACATGTTAGTAAATATGACAATCTAGAACGTACAATTCGAATATCCGTTCTAAAATGTGACAATCTAGAACGTACAATTTGAATATCCGTTCTAAATATGGCATTCTAGAACGTATATTTTGAATATCCGTTCTAAAATACGACATTCTAGAACGTATATTTCGAATTATACGTTCTAAAATATGACATTCTAGAACGTGTAGTAGAATATACGTTCTAGAGTAATGACATTCTAGAACGTACAATTTGAAAATACGTTCTAAAATACAACATCCTAGAACGTATATTGGATTGTCCGTTCTAGAATGTATTATGAAGAACGGGGCAGACCCAAAATGCGAATTTTTAGAACGGGTATAAAACATTCTAGAACGTATAATTATCTGTTCTAGAATGCTTGTCATTCTAGAATGGGTAAAAAATATTTGTTCTAGAATGTCTGACAAATCTAGAACGGCTGCATCTAGAACGCAGCAAAATCCGTTCTAGACTGCCTGTTTTATCCGTTCTAAAATGCCTGTTTCTGCACTAGTGCGGGTTTTTAGCCAAACATGGTGGATTTGACAATGAATTTAAATCCCTTCCCTAAATCCCTACTCAAATTCCTCAATCCAAAATGGAGTCTTACATTACAATTACACCGATAAAAATTAAGAACAGCCAAAATATTATATATTATATTATAAGTCACAACTCCTTTGTACTTTATTCACAATCTATTTTACAACTAATAATGGTACACATAGCTTGCACGTGATCTCAATTCAAACTCTGTTCGGATGTATTTGGTCAACAACAAGTTCTCGCTTGATTTTTATGTGTGTTTAATTGCATGAAATTTTGGTAAAAAATCGGCAGCCGAATTTTTTTCTTTCTGTTTTTCTAAAGGCCATAAATATGTCATTGATTTTTCCTTACGTGGAGCGTGTTTAATTGCATGATTTTTTGGTAAAAAATGGCTGAATGGAATTTTAGGAAAAAATGGCTGGTAGTAGTTTTATTTATGGGATATTGTGTATAATTACATATAAAACTTTTTTATTAATATAAATATATTAATTATATAATTAATTGGGATGATCTTGTACATAAAAAAAAATCAATCTTGTGAATCGTGTTGGTTCCTAGTTCTCACAAACATGGATTTGGTTCTCACATGATCCAAACTCTCTCACTCCTTCTCTCTCTCTCTCTCTCTCCACTGCAAAAAAATCCGGCAATCCTGACGGCCAAATCCGTCAGTATATCAAATACTGACGGCCTCCTGACGGATTATGGCCGCCAGTATATTTGCGGTCAGGATTGTAGCATCCTGACGGAAATTGTAACCCGCCAGGAATGCCGGCGGTTTCGTTGACGGCTTGTGCCGCCAGGAAATGCCCGCCAGTATTACTGTCGGGTGTGAACCCGTCAGCATTACTGGCGGGTACCTCCGCCAGTATTTACTGGCGGGTTTGGCCGCCAGTATTTACTGGCGGAATTGACCGCCAGGATTTACCAGTAATTAATTTTAATTAAATTAAAATTAATAATAAACAAATTTTAAATAAAATTTAATTAATTAATAATCAAATTAAAAATAATAGACAAATAATTAAATAAAATTTAATTAATTAATAATTCAAAATAAATAATCCACTAATAAAAAAATGAAAACAAATCATTTCAATAACAAAAAATCGTTTAATCAATCGGATGTATAAAAATATAACTATCCATCTAAATCTCCACCATCTGGACTACGGGGAGGCCGACGACTCATGGCCCGAGCAACAGCTTCTTCAATCTGCTGTTGGAGCCTCAACTGGGAACGCTCCTGCTCCTCACGGATCCGCTGAATCTCCAGCGCCTGCTCGTCGCGGATCCGCTGAATCTCCAGCGCCTGCTCGTCGCGGATCCGCTGAAGCTGCTCCTGCTGGGACTGCACCTGAGTCTGGAGCCTATGAACATCGGCGGTGGAGGTGGAAGAAGTGCTGCAGCCCTTCTGAGTCTTCCCAAAGCATCCAAGGCCATAGCGTCGACCCTTCCTATTCCCGACGACCTGTAGGTAGACCTCGTTCGGGTCTACCTGAGGGCTGCTATCATCAGACGACGCAGCACGCCTCTCCTCCAAAGCCCTCTCATAATCCTCCTGATATCAAAATTTTCAACTATTATTAACAAACAACTTTTATCAGATTCTATAATAAC